>JARCZZ010020569.1:0-25397 GCA_030323915.1 Brotogeris chrysoptera
TGCTCCATCGCTGGCGGTGTTCAAGGCCAGGTTGGACAGAGCCTTGGGTGGCATGGTTTAGTGTGAGGTGTCCCTGCTTGTGGCAGGGGGGTTGGAATTTCATGATCTTAAGGTCCTTTCCAACCCAAAGCATTCTATGATTCTATGACTGGCATTTCCCTTGTTTTTTAATTTGCATAAATTTTTGTAAGCAGTGTAATGAATTTTCCACTGTCCTGTAATAAACTTTGACTTTTTTTGATACTATGCAGAAAGAGAGTAAGTAGTGGAGTGTGAACTGGTTGTTGCATACAGTAAAATGCTGGTGTATTGAAAATGCTTTAAAACTTGACTCAGACCACAATAAAAATAAGAACAAAAACATTTCAGTGTTAGTGCTCAGGTAGAAATAGCAGCCCTTAAAGAAATCTTATGCTTTTCCTTTCTGCAGAGTTAAAGTATGTTTATTATCAACTTGATAGTAGTTGATACGCTGGTGGTGGTGTGCCTCCTTGAAATGGGGGGGAAAAACTTACTGATGTCCTGTAGCAGCCTCTAGTGGCGATTGTCCGTGTTTGCATGTGTCCGGGAGGTGTTAACTACATTCTACCTTTCTTGTAGGAGTTTTTTTCAGGCGTCTCATTTCTGCCGACTCCCGTGTGCTGCTTCAGTAAGGACCAACGTTTTTCCCCATCCCTCCCCTAAATAATGTAAAACTTGAAGTACTTGAGATAGAAAATAAGTAGAGAAACTTAAGTCTTTGCTTTTACTGTTGTTGGTTTTGGTAGGGGTGCTAAAACTTGAGCTGATGCTGTGAAGTTCAATGATCTTAAATATATGACCAGTTTCGGGTTCTCTCTGTGCTGTTTGGGGCAGTGGTCTGTGTACGGGTGCTTGCTTCCCATGCTTTTCTGGTGCAGTGTCAGTTGTTGTCACAGTGTCACAGTCAAGCTGTAGGGTTTTTCTGTTTCAACTGCTACAGACAAGGTTAATTTTATTTTTAAAATAATTCCATTAGGTCTATATTGAGTTTTTTTCTTCTGGACACTTGAAATACATAAATTCATGTGTTCTAGTGAGTGAAGTAGGATGGGCTTTTTCCATCTGATTGGAATCCCAATCAAGACACAGGGAACAGAATGAGGAAAATCTGAGGCAGTCTGATTTTTACTTTAAAATGATGCAGATCTGTGAGTTCCACCAACTCTTACTTACATTTTCTTCTAACATGGAGCTGCCTGAATCTTTGTCTGTATGCGTTTAAGACTTTTACCTCCTTTCAGAATAAACTTTTCAGAAGTTAACAATTTTTATGTTTAATACCTTAAAAAATTGAATTTTAGTGCTTTGTCAACGCTTTAACCGGAAAAATATTTTTATATTCTGCAGGAGCAAAATAGTGGAAATGTTGAGACCCATAATGGTGGTGATTTGTGCTTAAAGACTTCTGCCATTTCTCTGAAACTGTATCTGTCCCTTCCAGTTTTAAGGGTATGTTTTTTTTAAGGAGGATAGCATATATAGCAGGTTAATATTTACCTGTGTGTCAAGTACAGTTGTAGTTTTACTTGGAGAAACTGACTTTAGAAAGTGCTTATTAAATTGGGGTTTGAAATCAAAGTAGTACAGCAGTATTAAGGGGCTCTTGGAAATATTGTCAACCTCACCAAAAATGTTATCTCCCATGATGTCTGGAGCATTCACAACTTCCCTATGTATAATCATAATATTGGTAGTAATATATTCAGTCTCTACAGAAACAAAAGACGAGGTTTTTTTTGTGACTGCTCTTCCACGTGAATTAGATTTCCATTGATCTGTCACAGTGCTGTGAAAGTTCTTTCATAATAATTATGGTTCACAAAGTTTAACAAAATGCATAAGGAACATATACTATAGTGCTGTTTTAAATAAAGTTTATGAAAGAAAATATTAAAAAAAATATACAACTTGAAATGTTCAACTTCTAAGCATCTCATCATCTGCAAGCTATTTGAAAAAGAAGTTTATTTCCAGTACCTGTCATGAAAGAATAACATTTTCTACCTGTTTTTGTTTCATTACTCATTATTTTCTTGACAAGTGATTAGAAGTATAATAATTTACATCCAAGTATCCTTGGACAAATACTGTATATACTTATATTACTACTTGAGAACTTGAGTGCTCTCTTGAAGGCGGCATAAACTAGCCTCTTTATCTTTTTCTGCACTTCACAACTTGGTTATTGGGATTTTTATGGAATAGTTTGTTTCGTGTGGTGATTGAAGGAATTGAAAACACACCCCATACCCTCCCTGTACCCTCCCCTCCCTTTACGCTTATTTCTTTATGATAAAGCAGTGATTTCTGACAATGTGTTTTCAGAATGGGGTTACCTAGGGACTTGAGTCTGTTCTGGTCCTGAGTACTTGGTTATACCGATGATCACCATTGGCTTTGTAGGGGCTGGTAGGGGTGCAAGATCTATAGAGCACCTGCCTTTTGCAGGTGGGGGCTATGTGTCTCTGTCCCAGGTGGGCACTGGCCATCACTGTGCTTGCAGGTTGCTCTTCAGAGCTGTGCTTATCAGTGAATTGTGTTGTACAGTGTGTCTCTGATTTGGATTGCTTTCTTCAGGCTTTAAATGAGTTTCTTTTCTGAGTGGGTAACTTAACTTACCTTAATCTGTGTCAGCTTTGATGTGAAGTTTGGTAGGGAAAGATAAATAAAATGCCAATTATGCTAGCCAGCTGAATAGCATTCAGGAATACATTATATTCAGCTGGCTAGGATAATTAAGTAAGACTTTTGAATTCAAAAATTCTGGGGTTTTTTTTAAAGAAACTTTAAAGGGAGGGAACCTACAAATTGATTATTTGAATTTGTATTCCTTTCATTGAAAGTACTACTGTATCCTTGGAATGTTGTCTTGTAGTCCTTTTTTTCCTTTTCCTTTTGTCAAATTAGCATTCACAGGCTTGTGTGCAAGTTTCAACAGATGTGGCTAGTTACTATTTGACGTAATTCGTGTTTATTTATAATAGTTGATATTGATAAGAAAATGTGACTTTAATAAAGACAAGCAACTTCTGTCAGCTCTTTAAAGTCTTCCTTAGTCCTACTAGCTTTGATGGACCATACTTTAAGCATTGGGGTTTTTTTATTGTCAAAGGGTGTTTTCTTCTCTGTGTGTATACAGAATATATTTGCAAGCTGCTTTTGCACCTAAAAATTGTTCTTTTTCCAATATTTTCCCTGTGTGCTCTGTGTTAATATTTGTTGTATGACTTTAAAGAGTTTGATCCTTGTCCCTTTTATTGCTAAAGGGAAGAACTGTGCTGCTTGTATTGTGCATGTACTTTATTGCTTTTGTTTTTTGCAAGTCCCTTTCAGAA
Organism: Brotogeris chrysoptera; assembly: GCA_030323915.1. Taxonomy (NCBI): domain Eukaryota; kingdom Metazoa; phylum Chordata; class Aves; order Psittaciformes; family Psittacidae; genus Brotogeris; species Brotogeris chrysoptera. The sequence goes on from JARCZZ010020569.1 coordinate 3,357, forward strand.
TATCTCAGGAGGCTTTCCTTCAGCCTTGATTTGCCAGGGAGGGCTGCAGTGAGACAGCAAGACGGCTGTAGTGAGCTGTCTTCCTGTGCTTGTGTTTCTCTTAAGTGCCACTTGTCCCTTGACCCTAACAGCTGTGGTGATTGGTGGACTGGGTTCTGTTAGACACTCTCAGACTGACCTTCCTTCACCAAAAGTATATCTAGCTCAAAGCTTGTAATATTGGAAATCTGTCTACAAGATCTCCAAGAAGAAATAATGGCAAAAAAAAAAAAAATCCTATTTTTTTTCAATAATGGAGAAATCTGAGTAATGCAAGCCTTTTTGCGCTCTTGGCACCACAAAAGAATTAAACAGTCCGTCTCTAAGTTGAAAATATGATGTTAAGCTGTAAAACAGTGGTGCTTGAAGAAGACTTGCTGATAAAAGTATTGCTGAAATACCCAGAAGGCACAAAATGCCCAAGAAGTTTTGCAAATACCCCTTGAAGATGGATATAACCCTCCACCACACCCCCTGCATCAAATTCTGTGTGATTGTCCAGTGAAATAGATGATTCACAGCAAAACCACTGAGGGTTTGTTGTTGTTGGGTTTTGCTTTTTTGAAGTTCTGAGTTTGTAGTTGCCTGCATACTGAGCAGATGTAATGCTGAATTTCTACTCTTTGGGGTTTTTTCCTCCACTTGGCTGAAGTGGTACCAAAGGGTGATGCTCTTTTTAATCTTTCGTGCCTCAAAGCAGTCATCATTTCTTATAGAAGTACCCATGTACACTTTATCAATGCTGTCCTGTTGTCAGTATCGGTTTTGTGTTTGTGCCTGGGAGACTTGTGGATCCAGTTTTCCATGTTTGCAGAATAATTCAGAGAAAATTGTGTAGGTTGGCATTGGGCTAAGTGATTTGCAGTACATTCAAGTATTAGAACACTTCATGTTTTAGTGGCACCTTGCAGGCCATAGTCAAATTTCTCCTTGAAAGATTTTGGCAAGGCAGGCAGAGTAAGTTTGATTATCAAGTAATGTTAAACAGAAAATTAAATATTCTTTGAGGTTTTTGCCTCAGGTTTGGATGTGCTTTTCTGAACCACATTTAAAATTTAAAACAGATGTCATTTGTTATTATAATCCCTAAAATGCTCAGTGAAGATGTGGAACATAAAATAATTTTAAACAGATGGTTTGAATTCCAAAAACCACTTCAGTGCCAGAGCAAGTGGAAGTACTGTAGTTGCAGTTTCATTGTCTGGCAGAGCATGTTATGCCTCAATATAGAAAGAAAATGAAGTTTTGGAAAGGAGGAAAAGTGACTTCATTGCAGTCCCACTTTTCTTCATAGTATGGTTATACAAAGAAGTCAAAATGGGGATTTGGGGTTTCCTATGTTTAGGTACTGTGTAAAGATAGGAAAGAGTTACTCTGAGACTGGCTGCTAAGTCTGTTGTATAATTTGTGCAGTCAATAAGTGTATGTGCTGTTACAGCAGGAATGACTTGGTTGCATTTCTTGACTAATATAACTCCTTTAAAATCTCAGTTAGTAAACAAATAGGGTAGGGACTGCTACAGCATCTTAGATGATGTGTAACTGTTATGGCATGCGAAGTATTGTCAGCTAGACCACACAACTTTGACTTTGCTCCCCAACCCTAAGCAAAAGCATAATTTTTTTATGTACGGGCAAATTGTACAGTCACCACTTTGACAGTTTAAATTACAGAATGCACAACACTGTTTAGTTGAAAAATGTATCAGTCAGCCAGAAACATAGCAAATATTTTTGTGCCTATTTCTTTTTCTGTAAAAGATACTTGTTAAGACCATTGATGCTTATTGAGAATGCATTTCCAATTGTTTTTTTGTTCACCTTAATCAACAGACTTGGCAGTATTAGTGAAGCATGGTCCCTCTAAAAGAAATGACTAATGTATCTTGAGCTCCCTTTCTTGACATTTTGTTAAACTTAAAAAAATATTCCTGCCAATGGGGCATATTCCATGCAGTATTTTGTGAATGTTTTATTGCATATTTGAAGAAAGAAAAATATAAAAGGGAAATGTTACATTTCTCACGAAGAACTGTATTGTATTGCAGTACAAGTATGGTTTTCTTTGCCTTATAAATGATGGTGAGAGATTATAACTCCAGAGGGAATGTAGCTTAGATGTAGATTACTTTGGGAAAATGAGAGCTGCACTTAATTATGTCATCTTTCCTGTTAAGCTCTGAGGAACCTGACCCAGCTTGGGGCTGTGGATGTAGCTTCTGCAGCATGAGTCAAAAAAAAAGGAAGGGAAAAAGAAGTCTTATCAGCAAGTTATGGATCAGCTTGAAAAGAGGGAAAAGCTCATGTGGAATAAACTGCCAGCTTCTTGATTCTGATGTTTGGGTTTAGGTGGCTCACTGCTGATGTCTTGTTCCCCTGCTGCTGTCACAGTCTGGGTATTTTAGTCCTTGCTCTGACATGACTGTTGGTGAGGCACTTACAGCTGAGATCCAGATTTTTTGGTATTGTTTTGATAGGTGCAAGTATTAAGAAAGAGAGGGTCTTTTCATCCTGTCACCAGCGGGGAGCTGAGCTTTCTGAGGATTTGGGGTAAAAGAAACAAACAGAAGCAAACCAAAACAAAAACCCAAACCAAACAATGACGAAAACCAGCCAACGAAAGCATACCACCCCCAAAACCCAAAACAATGCCACCACTAAAAAAAATCCAGACCAAACAAAAAACCCAACCAAACCCTTCTCTAATCTGTGTACATCACTTTATTCTGGAACAATAACTATTTGTGGTCAGGAGGTACTTACTGCTTTTCTTTCTTTAATCTCCTAGACTTTAAGAAAAGCATCTGCTGCTTCTGCCTTGTTGTCTCTCAAAGGAATTGCTCCCCTCTATCTGCTCACTCTATTCTCTACTTATGTACAACATCCAAAAAAATGAGAAGCTTTGAAGTCTGCTGAAACCCCCAGCATAGCCAGGTCACTGCTGATTTTCTACTTTGTTCATGTGGACAATTCACATTTAACAGGCAGTGAGTAGCTTGGTGAATCTTTAATACTCTCCTGTTAAGGATCTGAAAAGGGTCTTGAAAAATACACACCAGCTTTGTGATGTTCACTCCAAATTGTTTGAGCAAAAAATACCTTATTGGGATAGTTTACATTCTGACATCTTGGAGGTTGGACAGTATCATTATTAGCTCAGTGGGTAGCTTAGGAGGTTGGAACAGCAGCAAAAAAGTATAGAAAGAGAAGAATAAATCTGAGGCTGATACATAGTTTACTGATTGGGCTGAGTCTAGAGGAGGTGAATTGGCTATCTGAACTGCATTGTAATGAAAGATATGTTTAGATGAGCAGTAAGAATTGGCATGTGGCAAATAGGTTGCAACATGCTCTTCTATTATCTAAAAAGCTAGAAGCTTCTCTCTTCTTGGTTCGACAGGCAGTGGCTTAACAAAATGAAGTGGAATAATGCAGTCAGGATTTGGGCAAAGCTTGCATTTTGCTTTGAAAATAAGGACTGTGGGATATACTGCACTAAGTCACTTGCAAAGGGATTGTATGGGAAAGTATTAGAGGACACAAAAATGTTAATATATCCTTGGCTTAAGATTCCTTGATATAAAGATGTAAGATATATTTTCAAGTGACAGTTTGTTTACTCGCTTTTTGGATGGCCAGGCACCTGAAGGCAGACATTTTTGCACTAGTAATAAGTATTTAGACCTGGCTCCTTATCCTCCAAAGTGTATATGTTTAATGTATTTCTATTTTTCTTCTCTTGACGGACTGTGGCTTTTACTTTTTCTTATAAGCTAGTGCTTAATCCACTTTTTGCCTTGTTATTTGCTTTAGCATGCTTTCTGATGTTTCTGCCTTGAACAATCAAGCACTAGGCTCGACAGATATTTGCTCATGGTGACCTCTATAATGGAAGGGAGAGAAAACTAAGGGAGTCTTCCATTGTGTGATTTACCACAGAAGCTGGATTTCAGTGCTGTATCTCATATGAGATACAGAGAAATAGTGTATAGATAAGCATGTTTCCTGGTAGACAGATGCGTACACAGTGCTGGCTGTGCTTTCTCTGTGCCTAGAAGGCATGTGAGTTGGCGCTGTAAGTCTGAGCACTCAGATTTTGCTGGGTGTCCTGGTTTTGGCTGGATTAGCTGCTCTGTTTCCCAGCCAGAAAAGTATGCCAGAAAGCAGCTGGGCATGAAGGAGTTTGATATTGATGCTTCCATTTGCAGCTCCTCCTGATGCCGATAGGCCTGTCAGAACATCTATGAGATCCTGATCAGCCTGTGGTTCTCACACTAAACCTGCAGGTTGAGACTTGGTTTTTAATGACCCTGTCAAATGGTGATGTAAAAGCAGAAAGGGTGAAGAAAAGAGGAGGGAAAGAGATCTTTGTATGGCAGAGGACTCAGGTGGGTGAAGATCTGTGCGTTTTCAAATTCAGAGGTGCCATCAGCTAGTACAAGCTGTTCCTGTACTGGTTGTGTTGACTGCTAAGCCACATCCTTCCTTGGAGTTGCATTGAATCTCTGAGAACACAGATAAACTGATGATACTACCCTTCTTGGAAATAGAGGTGGGGGAAAGGTGTAATGCTAAAGCTTACCATAAGCAGAAAAAACCTCAGGTGTCCCAAGAGATCTAAACTGAGGTTTTTCCACAAATCTCATTTTCCCAAATCTCCTTTTTTCTGGCTCATGAAGATTATGTCCAGATCTTGTAAGGAAAAGGATACTTTCAAGATAAATATTTGACTTTTCCTCTCCATATTGATGGTCCTTCATGCAAGAGTGCAAAAGAGGGGAGATGACCACAAGTATCTCGTTTATACTTGAAGAGAGACAAATTCATTATTTCATGCCACAAACACTTGTAGCTGCAATTGCAGAGCACAGACATTAATGATGTAATGGTGTCACAAATGTGTGGCGTTAATCATCCTTTTCTGTGGAGGTCCATTTACAAATTCCAGAGGTCCGTTTGTGTTTTGCCTTCACTTTTTTCCTTTATGGTTTGCATTTTGTGGTTCAGTGATCCATAGTAAATCAGCTTTTAATAGTAGCTTTCCAGGGGATGGCTGGCTGTTCCAATAAGAGATATTGTTCTCTGTTGCCTTGGCATCCACTGAACTAACGACTCTTCCTATCAAGTATCTAGAAATGCATAGATGAAATTATCTTGTTCCACAGCAGAATGAAAGGTGGTAGCCCATCCTAGATTTAAGAAGCTTAAATACCTGCAGATGTGACTTTGGTATTCCTGATTAGGGAAGAGGGTTGTCCTTCTGTTTGCAGGACGTATATCTAACACATTGAAATCCAAAAGTTAACATTTAAATGTTGATAGTGAAATGCTGGTGGTCTGGCCTTGTCAACTCTATTGGCCTGAGATTGTTGCTTGGGTGCCTCTCTTCTAGAAAGAGAGGTAAAGCACTCTCCATTTTTTTACCAGTGTAGGTGTAAAGTGAAGGAGACTTCTGAGTGGTATCTCTGATGCTCCTTTTTATTTCTTTGACTTCTTATCTTGCTGGCATTTATTTTTTTTTTTTTTTCCCAAAGAAAAGAACTGTGTGAAGTATCATTTGGTAGCAATTCAGCCAAGAAATGAATCAGTATGAGCCAAGACCTGTTTTTGCACAGCAATGAATCACTTAGACAAGCTATTTCTCAAAATGCAAACTGTTTTTTGTATGGGAAAGGGCTGTTTCAGCCTATTGTTTTATTGGGGTTTTTTTAATTATTTTTAAAGATTTTTTTTTGTTTTGTTAATTCTATAAATCACTGTGGTCTAAGACAGCATTAAATTTGAATTGCGTTGATTGCACTCTGCTGCAAGCAGGGGCTCAGACCTGGGAAGAGTTAAAGCAAAGAGAAATAGCTAGTATGAGAACAGATTAGGTTACTAATGCTTTGATTGGAAGAATTTAGATTATGTTAAGTTACAGAATTGTAGTGCTGGGAGTATACAATAGCAAGTATCTGATTGAGGTGACTGCTTCGTTTAGTAGAGCCTTTAGTCTCATCAGGCATGAATAGTTTGGATTCTCTTACCAAACACGACTACATGAAAAGAGAAAACCCTATGAAAAATAAAACTGCATGAATAAAATGAGGTCCAATGTTGAATTTAATGGTTTTCTGTGTTTGTGGTTTCATGTATTTAAATTCACTCAGGAACCCTGAGTACTTAAAAAATAAACAAATTGATGTTTACAAATATGCCCAGTCTCACTTGTAGATGTAGAAGCATATAAGCTCCCGATTAATGAAAAATCTTCATTTGATCATTTAAGCATGACTATTGCACGTCTCTTTGAAACATTGTATTTAGTTATCTCAATCTTGTTACGTGGCTTTCTCTCCAAATCTCTAAAATGAGGAATTGTTATATGAGTGTTTCTGGTAAGGATTGGAGTTGCCGCGTCTGTGTTTCAGTAGGGAAAATGGGTGGTATTGGAAGTTATGATTAAGTTGCAAACAGATTTGAAGGGGTTTTTTAGATTAATAATAATATTACTTATAAACTTTAAAGTCTTTTTTCGTTTGTTTTTTCTGATCCTTTAAAATGTTTTGTGTTAAAAAAAACCCAGCATCTTGCAGAGTTTTGATCAGAGTTACAGTTGTGTAGCAGTTAAATCTTTTTTCTTTATTTGATAAAAGTGGTGTCTGTCTGTGCCTGTCCAGCTACTGGAATTCTGAAAGTAACAAAATAATCGTAAATATTGTCATTTAGAATCACCAACTAGATCCTGAAACAAAGAGTTTCTTTTATAGAGCAGTGTGTATTTACATAGGTAATGGAATATCTGAAACTTACAGGCTGTTAGGAACATCTGTTTCTAAATTGGTGAGTGGAGGTGTTATTTTTATGAAGGTTGATAATTAGCTAATATTTAAATAGCTAAGCAGCCTGGACAGCAGTAATAGAACTTTGCCAGAACTAAGTCTCATACAGGCTCAGATCCCACACTTACCTGAGTCGGTACACGTATTTGCATTGCTTTCAGTAGGCATCATATGAATGCCCTGGTACATGTGGCAGACACATACATTTCCAGTGTACCTCTTATTAAGTATATTTCTGTCCCTCATCTAACTTCAGAGGATGACGGGGCAGAAAAAACATTTGAAAAAAGGAATATGTCCATGAAACATGCTCCTTCAGCTGTTGTGCTTTTGTCACATGCTTTAGAAGAGAAACAATGTTCTGCACTCAGCAGAGTATTTTTTTTCCTTTAAAAGAAGTTTTCTGTTTCTATGCAGAATACAATGAGCCCAGAATTGGCAATAAACATAGAAAAAGCAACTTGGAGTGGAAGTTTGCTATACGATGGCTTTTCCTAGCTGTCTTTGGCTTGTGTTTGCCTGAACAGACCTTAACAGTGTTGTGCAATCAGCCGGTAAAGAGTAGTGTGTTCATGGAGACATTGTGTTGCCTCAGTCTTCTCTCACTGGATCAGGTAACGGAAGACTGCTGGATTTCAGGCAAACTGGCTTGCTTGATTCAATAGTCTTTTGAAGCCATCTGATACCTCACTAAACACCATAGATGCTGAGACATAATGACTATCTGAATTGGCCATGTGGTGACTTTTGACCAAAGCTTCTGTTGAAAAAGCTTGTTGAAAGCAGAGATTGGTTTTGGGTCCTGGGTGATGGCTGTGATTGTGGTACTCCTGTTTTATAATAAATGAAATAAATACTGATTCTGATAAGTTTCACCTGCCTAACTTTGATTTTCTCACTCCCTCTCAGTGTTGGACTTTGTTTTGCCAGCGTGCTGTTGCCATGGGTGTATCGGTCTTCATACTCGCTGGTCTCCTTGTGCATTGTGTGTTCTTGGTCTCCATTTTTGACATCTACTTCAGCTCTCCCCTGGTTCATGGTATGACTCCTCAGCAGACTCCACTGCCACCTCCAGCAAAACGCCTTGTGCTCTTTGTGGCTGATGGTCTGCGGGCGGATTCACTGTACGAATTGAACAGCAACAGTACACCCCCAGCACCTTACCTGCGGTAAGTCCATCTGAAAATGCTACTCATCAAGAAGATTTTGCTTCTGGAAGCAGTTCTGTGATATTGAGAAGGGAGCAAGAGGAATGATGGCAGCTTTGCTAATGGCTTGGGTACTGCCTTCCTTCTGCCTTTGAAGTAACAAACTTTGTGGAGTTACACCCTGCAGAAATGCATGAATTGGAGTTGGTGTCCCGTGTTGTCACTAAAGCTGCTAAACCATGAAGAGAGTAAATTGAATCAATATTGTCCTCTGAAAACTAAGGCTAGCCAGTAACTGAGAGGAGTGTGAACTGTCTTCATTCACATCAGCATGGTATCACTTGTGAAGCCTAACAGAGTCTTTAATTTAAACTGCTTCTTGGATGTTCATTTTAGGAGTAGTAGTTCATTAACGTGCTTGTCTTCTAAGCTACAGATGAAGCTTTTTGAGGAGTGATTACAAAAGATGGCTTGAATGGATCTAATAGCAGGTTGCCACTTCCTATTTGTTCCACCCTTCCTGCATGTGTGACCCTGCTTGCCTCCCTTGTGCTCTCCAGTGTGTCTGATTGCTTAATGGAATGATTTGGTTTAAGATTGTAGAAAAACTAATCCTGCCAAAAAAAGTATTGCAGGTCATATCCTTGCTTAAAACTGATTTTCACCAGCCTTCCCTGTTTCTTCATATCACAATAATTATTTGATTTTAAGACAATTTCTTAGACTGAGGGGGGGAAAAAGTAAACAGTATTGATAAAATTAGTATTATAGCACTGGTCTGGCTTGAATATCAGAGCAAACCCAAATAATCATCTGAAGCTGTTTCAGTGTTTGCAGTCTTGCTACGGGAATCTGAGGAGCCCTTGTTACAGCACTTGTCAGCTTATATGGGATTACTTGTATCTGCTTCTCCTGTTGTTGATGCTTTTGTAGAATCTTGTCAGTCACTGGCAGATGTCTGCCACATCAGCGTGAGTTTTCCTTGGTTTTTAGCGGTGTACTACATGCTTCCTCCAGAGCTGTTTTTTCTCTTAGCAGTAAAACTGTTGGTCTTTTTCAGTATCAGCCAGGTGTGAATGCTGTAATGGCCCCATCACTAGAAGCAGTGGATGGTACTGGCTAGGAAAGAGTTATAATGGATATTTTTGCCATTAAGTGGTTTGAGTTTTTCAGATTCAGTTATTCAGCATTGTCATGCATTTCTAGAAATAAAAAGTTAAACTATGTATTAGCTTGTCTGTTAGGCTTGAGACATATTGCTGGCTGCTGTATGCCAAGTACCTAGTCTTTTCTCTCACAAATATTCTTGAAAAAGTCTATTTTTAGCGGTGTTGCTATAGCTGTGAAGGACCATAGGTGGTCTGAATTGCTGTAGTGGTGATTTTGGGAAAGATGGGTTTTTTCTTTGCCTGCCATGTTTCAGACTTAGTACTAGATCATATTCACCATTGTTACTATGGGTAGCTAATGTTAATACTGTCAAGGAATATTTTTTTGTTTTTTAATGGTTCTTCTAGGTGAAAGGATTTGAAGTAATTAAAAAAAATTAATTTTGAACAGGTAAATGACAATACCCGGTTTTATTTTTTCTGCCTGGTATGTGTTGTTGTTGACTTCAGATTCTGTGATACAGCCCCCCACAAGAAAACATAAAAGTTTACTTTCCAACTCATAGAAATCAAATTCTAATTTAAATAATTTCCTACCTGTTGTGACAATGAAGTATGAGGAGGGTCTTGTTTTGGTTTTGTCTTAAATCTCTCACTGATGCTAGTGCGATAGACGTGGATCCGAGTCTTCTGTGAAAATAAATGAGAAACCATATTAATACTTAAATCTTTTTTTCAAATTAGTACTTTTTTTCAGCACAACTTGTCTTAAAGCCTAGGTGATGTAAGAGCTAGGAATAGCGTGTCAGTGTGCTGTATCACCATTCACATTTTTCACTGTGGTATTTAGGCTATTTGAAATAGATCGTGTGAGCTTTCAAGGAGGCCTGAGAATATGAGATCTTAAGATGAGTTAAAACAAAAAAACAGCCACCAAACTCTGATTTCTGCAAGCTTAGAATGGAGCCTGAAATTTTAGGCTATGATGTAATTTGTACTTCATTAGTGAGAAATCTATTCAGAGCTGAGTGTGCAGATCTCATAATTAAAAGTTGTATAATATCTCTGTTAAAAATAAAGTTACAAATCCTGAACTTAGAATCTACTTTGGCTAAAGCACATCTGATAAAAATATAGCAAATTTTGTAGTACATGTAATGAGAAACAAAAATACCATTTCCCAGTAATGTGACTCTTAAAAACGGCTTAGAATTTGTTCTGAAGATTCTGCTGCTTTTTTCCTAAACATTTATATAAGGCATGTCCTAGTGTGCTTTGTTTTCTTTCTTTCTCCCCTTGCTCTGACAGTGGGCAGTGAATCTTTCTCTTCTTCCAGAAGGTGGAGACATGAAAACAGCATATGGTAATGCTCACTGCTTGCTTTATGACAGGCTCCAACTGTTAGTATCTTCAGCAGATAAGAGTAGTTTGAGGCTTTCTTATACTTGGGCTTTGTCTTCTGTTTTCTTTGCTTTTTATCTGTATATATGCAGATACATATATCTAATATATGTAACTATTGTATGTGCATAATCCCTAGACAAGTCTTGTATTTCTGGATATGTGGTGAGAGGGTATTCTCCATTTCAGTGTAATTGCAAAAGATACGAGGTTTACTTAAATTTTCTCCATGTTCCTGAAGTGATTTGCGCCTTAGATTTACATGGATTTTAAATTCTTTTGATGCTGGCTTCCAGTATTCAGCACAGATAAAGGCAGACATGGTCACAAGAACTAATTATAATGGAACATATTTAATGAGGAGATTGAACTAGGCACTTTCAAGCTAAATGGAAAGAACAAAGAAAAGAAGCACCAGGCAGAAACATTCTCTTAGGGAGGGGGGAAGTAAGCTATAGCAGAAAGCAGCAGAAGAGGTATGTTAATTCTAAGTGTATTAAAACACTGGCTAAACTCATCTGTTTGCAGTGCTGATGGGCAGCGCTAGAAATATTCTCTGTGGGGTGTTATAATACAGAACTACTTGCAGGTTAATGTTCTGCTTCCTTTGCTGCACAGCAGGAAGTAGTGAAAATCTGTTTTAGTCTGGTTTTTTTGGGTTTTGGTTGGGTTTTTTTTTGCATTTCCTGCCTCTCATCTATCTGTCACTCTTTTTGTCTGCAATTCATTGTACTTTCAAGAAAGTGTAAGCATTAACTGCCTTGTATCCTGTTTTCAGAAGTATTCTAGAGAACAATGGCAGCTGGGGAATCTCTCACACACGGGTTCCAACAGAATCCAGGCCAGGGCATGTTGCACTTATAGCTGGATTTTATGAAGATGTCAGTGCAGTTGCTAAAGGTATGTTGGTCCTTAAGTTTTGAAAACTGTCCTTCAAAATAAGGTATTTCAGTGATGTGCTGGGCTTCTAGACAACTACTGATAAGTACCTGCATAGTGTTTTGTATACCAAGGTTGTATGGAAAAGAATGATTTTTGGATGGATTTCTCACTCTTAATATTGATAGCTATGAAAATAGCTTACCCAAGTTAACATTTTGTAACATGATAAAATTTAGCACCCTGAGTCTAAAAGCAGAAGTGTCTTACAGAGTGACCTCTTCATGTAACAGAGTTTTTAATTATCATATGGGATATAATGGAAGGTGGCTAAGAAGATGTTGCAAACAAGAAGTGAACTGCAGTGTCTTAGCTGAATCATTGCTAGGCTGAGTTGGAGAATGAGTAGCAAAACAGGGCAAAAACCCCAGCTATGTGTTTTGTCCAGACCTGGTTTTTACTACATACTTGGTGGTAAATAACGTGGATCAAACCTTCGCATTACTGAGTTGGTCTTTTGTGTGGTCCTCGGCCTTCCCCCAGGCTTCCAGACCTGAACGCTTGTAATGTTGTGTACTGGCTTTGGACAGGGGAGGTAAGAGGAATTACTTGGTCTTGTCCATGCTCCTAATCAAAAGGTTCTTCCTCCTGACATCTGCTACATATGCAGGTTTGGCAGGAATTGCTGTCAAGAGCATCTCTGTTAGCTGCCTTGTCATGGAAACTGAAGATCTTGAAGGTTTTGCTGTTTTATTTTATAACGTGACTGCTGGAATACGATAGAGGAGTGTGTAAATTATTGCCTAAAATGCAAAAAAACCCCTGAGTTCAGACAACAGAGGATTAAGAATTAAGGAGATTTTTAGCTGTCTAGAAGGTAAACCAGCTGTGTGTTTTGTCTGTTTGAATCCTTGGCATAATGAGAATGGCTTAGGTTTTCAGCTCACTTCTTCATGAATGGGGGACTAATTGCAAATAGAGGTTGAAATGGAAGTAAAACCTGGACTGCAAAGTGAATTTGTTATGGGATAATGCAAGGAAGACTTAAAGCCCAAACAAACAAAACCCCCAAGCATTTTGCTTCGGCTATCAGTCTTAGCAGTCAATGAGATCTTCTGGCAGTGCCATTTAAATGGAGGTTGGTTTCTTTTTGTTTTTGTTTTTTTTTAACCAGGATGGAAGGAGAATCCAGTGGAATTTGACTCTGTTTTCAATGAAAGTAAATATACTTGGAGCTGGGGAAGCCCAGATATTTTGCCAATGTTTGCGAAAGGTGAGGTTTAAAATTTGTCAATCTCTTAACACATGGTTATCATGGTAGTAAAATAGAGACACAGCTTTTGAGTTAAAAAAGGTGATTAAAGTATTTCTACTATGTATATTTGTGTATGCCTGATTTCTAATTTGTGAACTCAAGACTGGGTAGAGGAAGAGAAGCAAGCTTCTGTTTATTATTCATCCATTTAAATAGGCTTAAGTGAATTCTATCAACGTACTAAAGGAAGCACACCCTTAGGTAAGAGGAGCTAATATTTTTTCTTTGGTTGAGGGTTAAAGCTCTTGTTTACAAGCCTGCAACCAGGATTTTCCTTCCTCTGCATGCTGTTCACAGAGAGTTGGATGGTAGAACTGCAGCTGTGATTTTGAGTATCTGAGCTGGAAAAGTAACTTATTGTGGGTTCTAGTCCAGAACAGTTACGTGTAAAGGGGAGCACTACATACAGGTAGGAACTCTGGTACTATTCCTGAAGCTGAAGTCTTTTCCCCATGCTGTGCAGTGAGTTAAAATCTTGTGGACCTAGTGCAATTGGTCTTTGAGCATGCAGAGATTGCTGAGCGACACTTCAAACATTTAAAGAGTCTCCGAGTTTAATTTCTTTTGTTCTTGGAAGAATGTGGCCTTATATACCCTTTCCCAAAATCTCAGAATAAAACAGACTGAAGTAAAACAGGAACAAGCTAGGGGCTTATGGTGCTGTTCAAAGTACTGGCATTGCCAAATCAGAAAACTGTGATAGGCAGGATAGGAGTGGAACCTAATATTGGTTTAGAAAAGGTGTGCACTGTATTTCTCATTATGATTCTTGAACTTTCTCTGAACTCCAGGCTCTTCCTTCTCTCATCCTGCTATTCCCCACACGCATACCTCTTTTCTGTTCTTTGGTTGATCTTCGTAAGTTTCTGGAAAAATGTAAAAATATCCCCTGATAATTTCCTATGACCTCAGATTAAATCTTGTATCTGGGGATATTGTGATGGTGACTGGGGCAAGGGGAAAGGTAGTACACTGCCCTTGCACTTTTTTTGAGGTATGTTCTTTAAAAAATATTTGGGAAATTCAGTAATTCCCCAGAGTCTTGTCCTTCTCTTAGTTTTGTTTGAGTGAAAAGATTAGCAGGGGACTTGGAAGCAGCTTTGATGTTATCTGGAGGGATATGCAGGGGTAATTCCATACTGTTTGACTTGCTCTGAGTGGCACCAACAATGGAGCTTTCTTTTGAAGGGGGAGGGAAATCCTCAGAAATTGAGAAAGATTTAGTGCATCACTGTACCCGAGAGGTAGATGCTATATAGGACAATGAATCAGAGTTTCTTGTGACAGAAAGGTAGATTAACTTCTATTAGTACAAAAAAAAAAAAAAAAAAAAAAATATTTTCCCTTCTTCCCAAAAGGAGAAGTTTTATAATGCAGAAAGGATTTTAGAATACTGAGTTTCCAAAGAGAAGTTTTATAATACAGAATTGAATGGAATCAAGTGTTTCTTCTTTCACTTTACTCTTACAAAAATGTCAAAAAGGAGATAGGGGAGCATAGCTTAATTTCTCTCCCTCTTCCTATGTTGCAAATTAGTGAAGTCACAGGGCTGTTCTTGTTTGTATTTTATCATGCCAAAATGTTCAGAGTTCTAATAACTCTTTTCAACACCTTCATTGGATGATGCATAAACAGTATGTAACACCTCCTGGGGTTTGGGAGAGAGAGGAAAATCCTTTTTTTTGCTGTCATTGTCTTCAGGTCCTTTTCCTGTCATAAAATAAATATTGTAAATGAAATGGTTGAGGATTCTATAGAGACCATAAATATAAAGATCTCTTTAAGTATAAATTAGATATGCATGGAATCTAAATTTGTCAACATCTCAATGACTGCGTGATTAGTGGTTTAGTCTGAGAAAATGTCTAAAGCACCTTTGGAACTGGTATGTAATTTACTTACATGTTAAGTAGGATTAAAAGGTGTTTGTTTCTAATATTTAAACAAGCTGCATAAATTCAGTGTGCTAATTTTAACCTCATTTTCAATGATTCTTCTTAGATTATTACTTTGAAATTATCTGAAAATAATGTACTTAGAAAATGCCTGTTTTATTTCCAGAATGCTCCTTAAAGTTCCGAGTTTTACTTCTAGACTTGCCAGAATTTGGGGTTAGACATGAACAGTCTGGGCCTGTACTGTTTTGTCATGGGGTCTAGGAGTGTAATTCAGAGTGTTAAATGCCACACTGAAAAAGGAGCTGAGTCTGTTGCTTCTGTTAAGGAAAGATATTGCAGATAGGAGGAAGATATCTTATGTACCTAGGTTGCCATTTGTTCCGCAAGCTTCCCTCTTGGAAACTAGAAGCAAGGCTAGGGTCATTGTTCAGCTTGAATATGTTCAAAGTTCAGCTTGAAGAAGGGTATTATCAAGAGCATGGGGATAAACATGACAGACATTTGTCAGGGTTGTTCTGGACAGGCAGACCTCTTGGTCTCCTTTTCTAGTTTCTTGTTCCTGCAGCACAGCAAGAAAAATGCAGAATTTCTCACATTCCTCACTGGCTGTGGTTGATGACAGCTTTATGGTGCCCATGCTCTGTTGGTTCAGTGCTTGACTGTCCTTGTACCTTCACTCTTTTTTCCCCCTTGTTTATTCCTGCAAAATTTGCTAGCATAAGCCCTGTTTTGTTGGTGTGGGGTTTTGTTTATTTTTTTGTTTTCTCAGGTAGAAATTAGAAATGTGTAAGTAGTAGATGTGCTGCTTTGCCTGGCTTGCAGGCTGCATGCTTTCATTTGGCTTCTTTAGTGTGGCACCTCTTAAAGACACGTGGTCTTGGGTTTGCTGTGATGGTACAGAAAAATAGTACAGCACTTTATCGTGTACCATCAGTCATCCTGACAGTGATGGCCAAGGTTTATTTCTTTTTTTGAACTCATTTATTCACCAATTGGAAATCCTGAATTCACTTTTTAATGCCTGGGAGTATTTGCTTCCTTTTTTGTTTCAGACTGTGAGTACTGCAGTGAGTGTTCTGGGATATAAGCACTAGTAACGTCTCTTGGGAGGCAAGGGGGTTGCTGCATCAGAAAATCTGTGCCACTTTTCATCTTCCTGTCCTGAAACACCTGCATCCCTTGTGTGGGTTTGGACTTGATCTTTGTTAAACAGCTCCCTTATACTGGGATATTAATTCATTCACGAGCCTGGAAGCTCACAGAACTGCATTATATATTTGTGACATCTAGGAAATTGATTATACTCTCTCTGGCCATCAACTGATTGGAGAACATTTTTCTCTCTGGGAGTTTGTGTAGTCATGGTAGAAATAGCATTCCCCAGCTGTAACAGCTCAGCCATTGACAGAATTATTTCATGAAACCCCACCTGAATTCTGATCTTTCCAGAACTTAAAGGAGTTTACTTTCTTCTGGGTCTTCATCTCCCCTCAACTCCCACCTCCCACTCTGCTTTGCTGTCTGTGAGTACAGAATGAAATTGCTTTGTCCAGATGCTGTGTTTTCACATCAGTGGCCTTCATATTGTACATTATGCCTGACCACAGTCCAGTAGTTCTTTCTTTTATGTTTTGGATCCGTGTTTTAAAGATGCAGGCTTTGAACAGTCTTTCTGAAGCTGCCCGCTCGGCTTTTGGTACTGTGGCGCCTCCTAGAATTGATGTATAGTAATTAAGTTACATCCTGCCTGTTACCTTATATGTGATATACTATCTTTTCCTTCATAAAAGACCTCACTGAAAGGACACTGTCTTGTATGATTCTGTTTAAAAACCAAAGCTAAGTACATGTTCTTAACACCCCTTTTCACACCAGCAAAATACTTGTGTTCAAAAAAGGCTTTTAATTGTAGAATCATAGAATGGTTTGGGTTGGAAGGGACCTGATGATCATCTAGTTCCAAACCCCCTGACATGGGCAGGGACACCTCACGCTAAACCGTGCCACCCAAGGCTCTGTCAAATCCAGCCTTGAACACCGCCAGGGATGTAGCGTTTGTCACTTCCTTGTGCAGCCTCTTCCAGTGCATCACCACCCTTACAGTAAAGAACTTCCTCCTTATATCCAATCTAAACTTCCTCTGTTTAAGTTTGAGCCCATTACTCCTTGTCCTACTGCTACAGTCCCTCATGAAGAGTCCCTTCCCTGCATCCTTATAGGCCCCCTTGAGATATTGGAAGGTTGCTATGAGGTCTCCACACAGCCTTCTCTTCTCCAGGCTGAACAGCGCCAACTTTCTCAGCCTATCTTCATACAGGAGGTGCTTGTGTTAGAACATTCTCAATGATATTTCTTGTTTCAAAGCTAAACTATGTTTAGTTTTCTTTATCTGGGATTTGTTCTACCCCTGTTTGCTTTTCCATGCTTTATTTCATCTTCTGGGCATACTGGATAACATTGTTTCTCCTTCTTCTGAGGTGCTGATAAGCTAATGATTTCAAATGGTATCCAGGCCTTAAAACCCCGTAAATTATGGGAAAGTTTTTAAAATAAGAGGAAAACTTCTTTGCCTTCCCTCAGGATTCTAATTTGGGATAGGTTTCTAATCCTATGCATTAATATTCATGTATTTTTTGACTATGAGAAAAGGAAGAAAACTATTCTCTGGCCCCTGTTCCAGCTATATTGTTTTTGCAGGTGCTACTGGAGATCATGTTTATACATTTTGTTACACAGCGGACAGTGAAGATTTTGGAGCACAAGATGCGGCCGAGTTAGACATGTGGGTTTTTGATCATGTTAAGGTGAGCAAAGAATCTTTCTGTGCTACCTGTGTATAAAAAGTAGAGCTGGATATTAACTTCCTCATAGAACATGCTAACTTTATCGTTAAACTAGAAAATAATAAGAATTTTTGAAAGACCTGTCACTTGGAGTCATAAGTAAAAATTGCTCAAATTGACTGTCATGACTGTTGTCCTGGAAGTATCTGTCATTCAATGATAGTAAAAGCCCTAACACTAATAAAAGTACCCTTTAAAAACATTCTTGGCTTTTCTTGTCTTACATTTAATCTAAAACCCATCTTAGAGTACTACAGACTGCAGAAATGGTAAGTTCAGTATGAGAAAGTAATGGACAGTATTATTGACTTAATTTTTGTCAGGCTTGTTCTCACTGTAATTATACAGTGTGGCTTGTTCTGATGCATGTAGCTGGCCCCTGATTATCTACTGTGGTTTGTGCTATGCTGTGGCTGCCAGAGGAATCAGGGTTAGTTTGGGGGGTGAGGCAGCATAGGCCCTGAAGCAGTGTAACTTGTTGACGTGATGAACTGCTCAGCTGACTTGGGTCAGTGCTGTTTCATGACTGTTGCTTTCTGTGATGCTGTCACTGTAAGCATTAATAGCCCAAGGCACATAGAATCATAGAATGATTAGCATTGGAAAGGACCTGAGGGTCATCTAGCTCTGGCTTCCCTGCCATGTGCAGAGGTGCCTCACACTAGATTGTGTTGCCCAAGGCTCTGTCCAGCCTGGCCTTGAACACTGCCAGGGATGGAGCATTTGCCATTTTCCTGAGCAACCCATTCTAGTGCCTCACCGCCCTCACAGTAAAGAACTTTCTCCTCTTATCTAATTTGAACTTCCCCTGTTTAAGTTTAACCCCCTTACTCCTTGTCCTATCACTACAGCCCTTGATTTCATTAATTCCTATATTCATGTTATTCCATGTCCATGAACTCATTAATTCCTATATTCAGGTTATTCCATGCTACCTCACTTGTCCCGGATTATGAAATACTGATCACAGAATCTTAGAATGATTTGGGTTGGAAGGGACCCTAAGATCATCTAATTCGAACACCCCTGCCATAGGACACTTTCTACTAGACCAGGTTGCTCCAAGCCCTGTCGAACCTGTCCTTGAACACTTCCAGGGGTGAGGCAGCCACAACTTCTTTGAGCAGCCTGTTCCAGTGCCTCACCACACTCATAGTAAAGAGTTTAGTCCTAATACCTGATCTAAATCTACCCTCTTTCAACTTAAAGCCATTCCCCCTTGTCCCATCAATACATGCTCTTGTAAAAAGTCCCTCTTCAGATTTCCTGTATGCCTCTTTCGGTACTGGAAGGGATAGTGGGTATTGGTGTATAAATACCTGTATCAGTGGAACAATTAGGAGAGTTACTTTCTGGATCTCATAACAATGTTAATGGAGTTTAAGACTTAATAAAACTTCTCCCACAAAATCTCTGAGCTGTATGCATTAACATTAGCTAACCAGCGTAAAGCAAAGCAAAATTAAACCAAGCAAATCAGTAAACCAAATCAGTGTCTATATTATGAAGCCAAAGCTGGGTCTTTAAAAGGTGATGCACGCTGGAAAAGTTCGTTACAGTTTGCTAATTTTCAAAGGAAGTGATTTTCTGAGTTCACAGTGAAAAGATATTTTTTCTAACTGCTGTGAATGTGCATTTGTGCCAGGTTGTGTGATGTAATGCGTATGAATAATACAAATTGAATTAGGCTGTCACTTACACTTGAATAGCTGTTGTCTTAAGTTGTACCCTGCTGCACAGGTATGTGAGGGTAGTACTTCATTTTGCTTCAAAACACCTAACAGCATTTCTTTTAAGCTATAATGATATGTTTAATATTTTTGTCATTAGTGATGACTTCTTCCTTGGAACCAGCACCGTTAATTTAAAGACTTACTTTAAAGACTTATTTTGCCCATCTAATTTTCATACTGTGAACGGATAGGACTTGATTGACTGTTGTAAAACACTCATTCCATTAATCATCTATTCAATACACATCAGTGATTGCTTCAGAAGTGTGAAACTCAAGGCTGACTAAAACTGAGGTCACTGCTTTTATAACCCGAGCAACTGTCAGCTATGATGGTGGGATTGTATGTAAGTAGCAGTGACAGTTTGCTGAGATTTTAATTCCATTTTGCTTGATTTTTTGGAGTTTTTTTTCTCTCTTTGGAATTTTATCTCAAATATTTAACAACATCTTATTTAACTCTACATTGGGCAAGGTCGTCCCTGGATTTCTGCCTCTTTAGGAACTAAAAGATGCTTATGTGCTTATGTGTCAGCAGATCCTGAGCATCATGAGGGCCACTTGTGGCTTCCTCTGCCCCAAGAAAGATGGGAAGAAAATGGAAAATGGCTAACTAACGTTTGAACTACTAGTGATGGTACCCTGAAAATGCTTGTTCATTTTAATAATACTAACTAATGATAACACCATTGGTCAGGAGATGTGAAAGTCCGGTTAGTTTTCATTTGTATGGGTCAGAAGCAGATTGCATCAATCACGAGTGGAGGAAAAAATGTATGACGCTTGATAGTTCCTGTCACATCCACTTGTGCTATAAGGTGATCCTGGCCCTTTCTTGGGACAGGAAAAATTGAGTAACACTGGGCTTTTTATCTGCAGCTGTGTTAAAACTCAGAAATTTTAATGTGCAGTAATAGCCTGGGTGTGGCTTAGAGATCCAGATATATATAGAATTGATTGATTGTGGGATTTTTTCTCTTTTTTTTTTTTGTTTGCTTGTTTGTTTTGTTTGGTTGGGTGGGTTTCTTAGAAGCTTTCAAAACAATTAAGGAACTGATTGCAATTTAGTGCGATGTGGCTTACTGATTCTCAGTTAAATAACCTTTGCGTTGATCACGTTTGAGTCTGTAGTTAAGAAAAATTAGGCAGCAAAGTACTGGAAGTCTAGGTTAACTAACAGGGAGAAAAGTGGTCTTTTTAATGCATTTCTGATTTTTTTAAGTATTTTGTGGAAAACAGTTTTGTAAGATTGAACTCTCTTTTTCGGGTGAAACGAATAAAATTGCAGGAACTCAATTTCTGCAAGTCATGGAGATGAGCCCAGTAATGGTCTAACCGCAATTTATTATGACCACAGGTGGGATATGCTTGAGATATTCAGTTGATGTCTTTTAAATGGACATGTAGGTGCAGATAGCAACACTTGTTTTTCCTTTTTATTTTTTTCTTTTCTCATTTTGAACACACTACTTCATTCTTCCTTTGGCTCCTTTCTTCCAGACCAAGCCTTCTGACTGTCTCGTCTGTTCAGGTTAGGGGCTGGACTCCAGAACTGAATTATGTTAAACTCTGAAGATTGGCAGGCAGTGCCGTGTCCTGTTGTTGGTTTCTGTCAGTGTGTTTCAGTCAGATAGCTCTGCTGTAACTAGCAGTACAATGGTTGGATATTTTATTTATGTGTAGGAGTCTTGTGCATGAGCATGCTCAACTGACATAAACCTGGCGTATGTATCTTGATCCTGCCTTTGTGCATTTATTTTACACCTAAACACTGGCATAACTAAACTCTTGCATCAGCACAGATCAGTGTGCACGGCTTTAATCAACCAATTTAAGTTGTTCTAGTTTTATGTATGAAGAAGCTTTGTGGAAAGAGAAGGTTTGGTCTCTTTCTCCCTGTATGTCCATGCTGTCAGCAAGAGTTTATCAGCTGTGTTAAAAGATTATGCTTCCATGGAGGGCTCTTTGGAGAAACAAATGGTCCCCAACACCTTATGTTAAGCATCTATGGAGTCCATATTTTTTTCAGACATCAGTAACTGATGTATTTGCTAGGCCTTCTAGGTAGTTTTTTCTTCTTTGCTTTCTCCCATCTAGGGAGGGGAGTTAATACTAAAAGATTGCATATAGTTGTTACCAAACTCCTCTTGTAATATTTTAACTAGTTAAGTTAGTTATAATGCAAGACATTTTGCTGTGAATGTTTTAATAGAAAACTTGTCACTGATCTACTAAATTGTCTATCAGTTGTCGCCATGGAATTATTTGGTTTTAGTTGCCAGAAAATTGCAGAAAGGTTGCCAGAATCGTAGAAAAAGAAGATTGGAAGAAAGCTGTAGTGATCATTGAGTCCAACTTCCTGCATGAAGGAGGTGCAGTTAGAGCAGGCTAATCAGGCCTGGAATTTCCCACATTTCAAATTGTGTTTCCCCTTGTCTCATCACTGAGGCCTTCTGAGCAGTCTGTCTCAACCTTCTCTTTACCCTGTAGATGGTTCTACAATAGCACTGAGAAGGCTCCTTAGCTGCCTTTTCTTAAGACTCAGGAAACTTGAGTTCTCTCAGCCTCTTGTTCTTTACTTCCACCCCTGAAACTTCATGGTGGCATTTGGCTTAAATATGTGAAGGAGTTAGTATTACTGAATGGAGCAAATAAAAGGGAAACAAAACAATTGAGACAGAAAGATAGAGGTCACATGTAATGGTGACCTAGAAACTAGTACTGAGTGGTGGTAGGTCTTGCGTTTTGAGAATACCGGGTACCAAAAAGAAGAGGCTTTTTGCAGGCTACAAGATGATATGAGGATAGTGCTTGACAAGCAGTTCAGCAGCCTCCAGAGCAAGGTGTTTTTTTGCC
>JARCZZ010020577.1:0-15264 GCA_030323915.1 Brotogeris chrysoptera
CCTCCCTGGCATAGCATGAGGCTCAGAAAGTCCTTGGTCAGACCAAAACACTACCAAGCAGTAACTGAAAACACTGGGGTTATCAGCACTGTTCCCAGGCCCAAAATCAAAAACACAGCACTGCACCAGCTACTAAGAAGGAGAAAAATGACTGCTGCTGCTGAACCCATGACAAAAGAACACAAGAACAATTAAATCTAGGGTCTTCATGCAGTACTCAGCCAAAAGCTCATTTTTGTCTTAAGACAGCAAGATGTAAATCCCTTAAATCTCCAGCTCCATTTCTTTCCTCAGTCCACTTTACATGAAAGACTCAGGGTACCTTTTGTTTACCAAGTTTGTATTCCCTAATAACAGGCTAGAAAGGATTCTGTATATCTGGTAAAGCAGAAAATAACAAAGTATTTAAAATACAGTTTTGGCAACATTTTCTTCATACAAAAAGAAAAAGAGTTCTCTGAACAGCAGAAGCCTGAAAATAAAGTTTTGGTATTGTGGACTGTCTGGAAGGTAATGTGCAAACCAGGAAAAATTAAAATATTTTTCTAACCCCTTTTTTGGTTTCAAAATGTTCACTCAGCATTAATTGGAACTGAAGCTGTTGGCTTCTAACCTTGAGTTCAGACTCCTGCTCCTCCTTTCTCACACACTGGGGCCTGTTATTCCCATTATAAACACCCATAAATCTCACCAACTCTAATGGGCTTATTGCAGTCCTGCATAAACATCGAGGGGAGGATAAATGCTTCTACTTGTGCCTTTTGGTACCCATAATTTTTTAGAAACTTAATAAGATAATGTATCTAAATCAGCAAAAATCAGTAGGTGTTTTTCTATGCCCTTTAAAATGATTCAGTGAGCTTTTCAGCTGAAATCAGTCTAGATTTCAAATGCGGTAATTTTTCGAGCAAATTAAGGGACAACTTCTAGCTGAAGACAGTAGAGCTAGGACTTAAAGGAGTTCATATATGAACTTTTTCCACATTCCTTCATCTTAAAGGATGATGAAAAAAATGCTCTATCAGTGTTAAAGTGGGAGTGTAAACGGATCAATGAATTTGAAGAGTAAAAGGTACAGCAACGGATGACCCGCAAAAGATGTTTTTCTCATGAAAGATAAACAAAAGAGCTTGCTTCATTAGACCAGAAAAGCAAAAGATGAGAAGGAATAGAATTGTTGTCTTTAGACACAAGTTGATGAGGACAAGGGAAACAACCACTTAAGCTGGAAGTGAGCACTGGCACAAGAACAAAAGGACATAAGCTGAACATGAATAAATTTTGATTTAATTTAGAAATGGGCTCTGAGCCTTCCTGCCTATCAGATTTTGAAACAGTATCTCACTGAAACTAAGGAAGTCTAAAGAACCTAAATGCTTATAAGAAAACTCAGTTAAAGCAGGTGAGTAGTATAAAGCCTGCAAGGAATCAATTTCATAACCTAGTAGCTTTCTTCCTACCTTCTTTGCGTTCCTACTTCTTCCCCTTTCACTCCCCATCACAGAGAGCATACAAACTGAAGATAAAACACGGGAAAACAAAAATTAAGCGCCTTCTTTAGCAGAACTTAGTGACAAAACCATGGTTATGGGGATAATGGTGCCACATTTGTTATAAAGATGCTATGAATTGCCAGTAGTTTGATTTGATCTGAATTTAACAGTGAAATAAAATACCATTTTAAAATTTTTATGTCTTTGTACTTGTCTTGGTATGAATTTGCACTGTCTCATTCTCACTCATGACAAACATTGTCCAGCTAACTGAAAAATTTAAGTATCGAAAAGATCTGGCCCAGCACTGTTAAAACAGCACGCCTCTCTTTATACATTCAAAATAAGGAGAGCGTTTTAGTGGCAGTAGTTCACTTACTGGATGCCATCAAACTGCTTATATATAGCATTTGAAAAAAATGAAATGAACGGCAGGAGTTAGGAGCGTCCTTTAAGTACTTAATGTTAGCTCTATACTATAGCTGCTTGAAAAGATATAAATACCATCAAAAACCACTGATAGATTCTTTCCAAATTACAGCTGAATGTAAAACAATGCTCAATTTAATTGACTTTGCATTTTCAGCAAGCACTTTGCCAAGTAATTATTATCTAACAATGGTTTCTATACAAATTGATGGTGCATACTTGCTATTAATCTGAAGTCATTGCAAAATACAAACAGCAATTGCTTTCTGAAATTAGCACAGAAAACAAAGATAAAATCCTTTTGACATTAGTTTAAACATTTTATTTCTAAAAAAGAACCAAATGAAAAACCAATCCTAAACATTACTGTTTCTCATCCCTCACTGGTCAATTGACATGTTAAAAATAACAAAGCTAAACCAAAGGGGAAAAAAAAAACCCACAAAACCTAGCAAATAAACAAACAAACAAACAGATGAATAAAAAAACCACCTATGTGTGCACCTTCCCATCAAAACAGGTGCATCAGAGATCCATATATACTACAGAATCTTAGTGATTCCTTATGCTTCTCAAGAATAACCCTGGGAAAGCTTCTGGATCTTGAAAAGTGTTGCTCTTCCCAGCCAAGAGAACCAGCACAGTACGGAATGCCAGATCTTATTCAAAGGAGGCAGCAACATTTAGAATATTAATTGCTTCTGTCTAGGGAATTGCGCTTAAATTTTCTGGGGGAAGATTTAAAATATCCTTGGGAGTGATTGGCTCAGTTGACTAAAATATTTGCTGGGAGAGTATGCCCCATAACCAGCATCTCTCACTGAATATAATCTTGTTTGTAATAAAGCTGAGATATAGAGAAGGATTATTTTGTCCGTGCCCTTTGAGCTACTTAGGTTTTGTTAGGTACACTGACCATCACCAAAGCTTAGCTGAGATACGTAGTAGTAAAGAGTCAACTACCTGTCAGAATTAAGATGGGGAGAGAACAATTGCTTGTAGTTTAAAACTAACAGTAGGGAGAGCAGTCTCAATCTTTAAGGAATGATACATGCTATTAACTGTATATGGTCAGCAACTCCTTATATTGGTTATAGAGTGACATCCCAAAAAACAAGCAGACCATTCTGTATTATTTTTAATGGATCAGTGACCTAACAAGAATGTCTTGCAACTGCCTTTCAGTTCAGCCTAGGATATGGAAGCTGGAGGGTCAACCATCAAACTCATATTGCTGTAAACGTAGCCATAGCAAGTCAGAGGAAAACAATACCAAAAGATTCACCTAAACCCAGTTGTATGGGAGTATCCCTTCAGGGCTATGATCCTATGTCACTTTAGGTTGGCATACGTACCTGCTCATGCTGAAAAGAACAGTCCTATACTGATCTATTTATCCCCACAATTCTCTTTCATCCAGGCCAGAAACCATGTCTGCAGGGAATTACACTATCTGAAAATCTGTTCTTTATTATTTATTTCTTTTCTGATTAGCCATCGGTTGGCTTCCCTCTCAGTGCACCTGCTCTGACTTTGCTTATCTCATAGACACGCTAAATACTACAAACCTTCTTGCATATCACAAGTTAAAATTCAGTCTTGCTCTTTCTGGGAATCATTTTTAACCACTCTATTTTGCCACTTCTGAGCTGTTGCTATATTTGAAGGACTTCTAACTTCCTTTAAACCTTCCAGAGGAAAAAAAAAAAAAAAAGAAATATGTCTTATTTATGTCTGTCTCTTTTCAACTCCAATTTTCTGATCAAATAGCTACTCCTTTAATCAACTGTAGTAACCTGTGTGATATCTTCGTGTTACCTGGTCAGCAAAGGCATAGATACATTTCTCAATGTGGCAATCATCTCCAAGACAACATCTGGAATGTTATATTATTGAGGGAT
Organism: Brotogeris chrysoptera; assembly: GCA_030323915.1. NCBI lineage: Eukaryota > Metazoa > Chordata > Aves > Psittaciformes > Psittacidae > Brotogeris > Brotogeris chrysoptera. The sequence continues at coordinate 3,824 of JARCZZ010020577.1, forward strand.
AGATAAGATAAAGCAAAATCTGATCTAAAAATTTCAGTCTACCAGATAAATCTCTGCAAGAAGAAAAAAAATGTGCACCGAAGTCTTGAATGGCCATTTATTTCTATCAATGTGCCCATAGTGGAATACGTATTTGTGGTGAAATTCATCCCTGACATTGTGTAGTTGAAGTAGCTGTGAATTTGACTTCATCCAGCCAATTATACAGAAACCAGACTGAATCTATCATTTCATACAAAATAAATGATTAGCACTTGGAATAGCTATACTAACTGAAACGTCTTTCTGAAATAAAATAGATGTATTCGGAGACAGGAAACCAAAATTCCAGGTGAGTGGGTACTCCAAGTACTACCTTGTGGGGTATGAAAGGATACATGCTACTGTCATTGGTTGCATTGCTTTGCCAGATGAAATCTAACCATTCTCTAAAACAGACAAATAAAACATTATATGCAAGCCAGTAATGTACTGTAAGAATTCTATTAGAGTTTTAGCTAGCATAGCAGACAAGCTGTTTATTAAACGTCAGTCTTAATGAAGCAACAATTGGAAATATTTCAGTATTGGTACTTCATTAACATTTCTGATGAGATGGCTAATTGAACAACAAGAGAGAACAAGATAATGTTTCCCTCCCTTTCTCTAGTTTGTGTCTATACAGGCAGGGTTAGATGTGGGCTAAGAAAATTCTATTTGAAAGAATGCTTCCACAAAGTCAAAATAATTTCTCTTCTCTTGGCCTTTCATGTTGTGAATTAGCACTACTAATTTCATCCTGGAAAAAGAAAAAAAAAAAAAGACACTCTCATCTGGAATTTTCAGACATTCATGCTTCGATTCCCCAGCCAAACTCATTGCATGAAAAGCTGGGAAGAGAGGTTTGTTTTCTTGTACAAGTTTTCTTTTTTCTTAATAGTTATTCAAATGAATGGTACTAACACACAGTGCTGGACAATCTCCCTGGCATTAACGCATACAATACCCTCTTATCTGTATCCTCACTAAAATATTCAGTCCAGATTAACTTCTACTGATCAGACTCTAGATATATTTTTGTACTGTGAAAGGAATATTGACATACATTGTGGCACATAAGAGATTGTAGGTGTTATGAATCACATCATATCAAACAAAAAAAGCAATCTTTTCCCTGTTCCAAAGAGTAAAGAATGAATGTAACTAATTCTTTTGCACTGAAACGGATTGTGTCACAGAACATCACATTAAAATTATTTTAGACGTAAGATGGCATTATATATAAAATATATAATGATTGAAATATTGACTAAATACCCTTAAGCTTGAAAAATCAGTTATACACTATTTGGATTTGACTCAGTTTATGCTGTAACAAGGACTAACTTTTAATCATAACATAACTTGTTATGTTGCTGGGATACTTCATCAGGTGGCAATTCTATTCAATGGCAGCATTAAGGGGAGAGATTTGATTTGGAGTCTGAATTTTTTCAGGCTGCTCTTAGGGAGGTCTACAAGACTGAGGACAAAAAGAAATGAGATTTTCTACCTGAATCTGTTTCCAGTCTGTTTGGTTCTCTTACACCACTTCTAATATATCTGCAGAAAGATCACAATGGTGTAACACAGCAGCAGACTGCTGAAGTGATATTATGAATAAACCCTATTATGCTTTTCTTTCAGCTGCTCAGGTTAACTCTGCCGAAGCATGGACCAGATTTCTGACTTGTTAAAAGCATTGTACATAGTTTAACTGTGGGGAGATTATCTGCAAAACTTAGGTTTCAGGGGTCCTTCTAAACTTTCATAAACAGAGTACCTTTCAAATTCCTAGTGATGGCATAGCTCTGCTTCACAGTTGCTCTTCAAACAGTCTCTACAGTGCATACAGATAGTATATCTTCTTTGAGCTTGTAATGAGCTGATTGATCATAAGTCATTCATTAAAATGAAATCTCTTGACTGTACCTAAAGTAAGAAAAGTCCTGTGACTCTTTTCTTAGCAGCAAATTTATCATTCAGGTATTATTTGGCATATATATGGCAGGGATCTGACATTAAATCTTATATTTGTAAATAGAGCTGATTTTATGCTAAAATAATCTGAAATACTGCTGGCTGATCTTCCTTGAGTTTGTTTGTTTGCATTTTTGTAAAAACCAGCCATTGGCTTAGCACATTTCCATTTCAGGTTCATTCTCAGCATGCGGTTACGTGATGGGCCAGCTAGCTTGCCCACAGTGACAAATTTCTGTACAGCTTCAGAAGCGAGTACTAGTCCAGTAGCTCCCATACCAGTTCTACCAGGTTTAGTGTTTTCACCAAGCCTTTCTCACCAGAGTACCCTGTCACATACTCTGCATGTCTGTGGTTTGCAAAGACAGTCTCTAGACACAGTCCTCGCTCCTGGCTTAGCTCATAACTGTCTCTCATATCAGGCTTTCTTGGAGTAAACATCTAACTATATCTGAAGGGAGCTATGGCAAGTAGACATAAACCCCTCTAAAAGGAAAATGAGAAACAAGAACCATCGGCTTTATAAAGCTTAGCATGATAAATCTAGGCATACCTCAGGTAGTCCAAATAATAATCTTCACCTTGTGTTTCTCTCCATTTTGGGCCAACAACATTAAATGAAGAAATATAACTCATGCACGCTTCTCTGACATGAAAAGGTTGTAAAGAACCTGTATATTATGGTCAAAAATACCCTTAAATCATAATAACACAGACAGACATATGGTATAAGGCATTTATATTTGTATGTTGATTATTGTTCTATAGGATTTTTTCATAGTAACTGAAAGTTAACTAATAAAGGTATACACAAGGTAGTCTTCCTGTTAGGATAACATCTACTGCTCCCAGAAAGATATTACTGTAATACACAGGACAGGTATATGACATGCTGTGCATTATGTCTATATCTAAAGCAGAGACATATACATTTAAAAAGTTCCCTTTCCATTTCATAAGAAAGGGATGCTAAAAGAGGATTCTTCTCTTGTCTTCTTTTCCTCTGAAAGATATTTAAAGGCAGAGAAGAAGTGCTAGAACTTCATCAAACTTGGGATCTGTTGGATCTGCAGGAGGAATGAATGCAGGAAAACTAAAGCCTTAAGAACCATCCTGCTTTGAAGCAACATCTAGGTTGCAAGTGTGAGTTCCCTTACTGAGCTTAGCTGTCATGATGCTATGTGATGGATTTCAACACAACAAACATTCTAATGGAAGGCAGTTTGATTGTTTCTGTGCAGAAATCAAGATGTTCTGTGGGTACAGATTTCATGATGCATTCTCATCAGGCCAAATGAATTGGATCATCTCTAAACGCCTTTTACCAGCATGAAGAAAGACTGCAGGCTCAAGAAAGTTAATTTGTTCATCAGAAAGACACTCCACAAAACAGATGATCTGACAAGCTAAGCATTTTCAACTGTTAAGAGTAGTTAATGAAGATTTAAATTACAATGGTACTATTTGTATCCCTTTCAGCATCCTATACATCTGCATCATATCAAGTGGTATATCTGTTATAATTCTATTTCAACCTGTCACAGAACTGTTTAGCTTCATTCTGGGCATCGTATCCTGCACATTAAAAGAATGATCCCAGCCTCTCAGATTCAAAAAAGAAAATCGTATTCACCCGATTTGTGATCCTTTGTAAAATAGTATCTATGAAAGCTTAGAAACGAACCAGAATGGTGTTCAATCTTTAGTCTTGTTTTATTCTACTTTGTGCACAGTTTTGTCTTTGAGTTTTGAGTGATATATGAAAGCCCATAAAATTGGACAGAAGATACATGTAAGTGGCATTCAGGTTTCTTTTCTAAATGGGGACTTTGCCCTTCTGTGAATCTGACAAATGTACCTCTCTCTCTGCCAGCCATTTCCTCTGGTAAAGCTTTTACCAATCACTGCTGGTGTTCCTAGGAAAAAAAACTCTGTGCACCATGAAGTGAAGCACCTGAATGTTTCAGTGGCATCTGCCTGAAGGGATATGTCAAAGAAGAAATGTTCGAACAACAAGATTTATTAAAGTAAATGTCCAATTTCTACCACGGAAAGCTTGACATCCCTTAACCACAAACCATCTGGGAATATCCCCTTATTTTCTTTCTCACTCTCTTTTCTAAATCTGGATTTATATGTAGAGCAAAGGCGTGATGACTGAGGTCTGATATGACATTTATCTTCAAAAGTGAGGAGACTAATAAATCATCAGTGACATTACCGCAAGTGAGTTCTAAGGTCTCCTCACAAGTGAAGATAAATGACATATCAGACCTAAACCAGCATATATTACATGAAATACCTAATAAGTCTCACTCTCAACATAGCTGGATTTGATGGAGATGACTGAACTTACATTACATCTCAAATCCACCACCCAGAGAAAAAGAAATTAAATTTGCCAGCCAAATAAAATCATTCACTACTGAAACAACCTTAGCACATTTCAGCCTTTCACCATGCTACTGCTTTGCAGATCTACAAGTAGCAACATGGCAGTAAAAATCAATTAAAAATGTCCTTATGAAACAGTATCATTAACTCACTTTTCAGTGTATGAAATATACCTGAGTTTCATGCCTTGGGCAATACCAGATGCTCATAAATCTTTCCATATCCATGTCTTTATGTACATTTCCATGTACCCAAAATAGATACAGCTAGGTTTTATTTCAGGCATTACAGAGGAGTGTAAGTTTTCACAAGAGTGTGTCATCATTACATAAGGTCATTAGTGCCAACTTCATTGAAAAGTTGAGAATTCCTAATTAGTTTAGGAGTACAGTATTCTTTCTAGAGTGTGAGATCTGCAATTGAGATCTGCAATTTTGAGATATGTCAAAACATGCCTGAATCAGGGGCTGGCAGCAGATGTTTAGGGAAAGTGTATAATACTATATTGGGCATAGGGACTAATACTTCCTTAACCTTTAGAGTAATTAATGGATGAGATAGCTCCTGGACATAACATCTGGATTATCATGTAGAGGAGGCAGATTTTTAATCTATGTTAGGGCATTTGAACCTGAAAGTCTAGTGCTAATCCTTGCTTATTTGGATGATCCTGCTAAAATTCTGCAGTGGAAAGAAAGAAATTAATCTGAAGCTGAATTTTATCTTGGGTGGAATGTGCTAGGGTCAGAGAGTTTCAGAAAGTTTGAGTAACACAGTTGTAAGCCCACGAACAGCAACATTGCATAAATGCACACCTCAGATCTTGTCCAAGTGCATAAATGGTCCTGCTTCTACACTTTCTAACACAGTCCTTTCCTATTTACAGATATTAAAATATTTCTAAGTTTTTTCAGGTTTTAATCTAAAAATCTCCCAGTGTAACACTCCACTTAGAAACAATTTATCTGGAATAATACTGGTTTTCACATTGATTTAGTGTACTTGTAATTAAGTCCCCTCAAGGTAGAAGACAGTCTGAGTGGCACAGCAACTAAAAAAAATGTGGTTTTCACATTGCTCATAATGTAGTACATTGTGGCCATATTAAAATATCAGTGAGAATCCAGGTAAGTGCTAATCAAGTCATTCAACAGCCTGCGAGGATAAGAACAGAAATTAAACAGTCTTATGCTGTGACAGAGCACAGCACACGCAAGCATGGCCCAGGATGCCAGGATCGCAAGGGCCATGGGGCCATCAGAGTGGTTGCAGTGCCCTCCCTCCACAACCAACCCCATCCCACAGCCTTCAGATAGCAGTCAGTGCAGAGAGCACCCCACAGGGGGGTTAAATGGGGTTGTGACAACAGCATTCTAGGAAGTTGTGCTTTTTTAACATACCCTCATCTAAGCATGGTTTTCATTTTATTGGTGAGAAGGTGAAAGGAGATAAAACAGTCAAATGAACTACGTAATATTAGAGAAAGCATGTTGTTCTTAAAACAAATTCTTAGCTCTCAAGCAAACCTTTCTAGTCATATTGACTTGCCTTTAACTACACTCGTCTCCCTATACATCATCCATGTAAAATAATAAGCATCTGTGGACATACAAGTCTGGAATCTAGCTTTTGCTAAAGGTAATCAGAAACTAAGATTAATGGAAACATTTCTCTTTTATTTTTTTTTTTTTTCCCAAAATGGTTGTAAAGAAAATGGAGTAAATAGGGTAGAAAGCTGAAACAAACTTTAAATCAATTGCAAACAACATTAAAAGAGAGTTATCCTTGTCAATTACCGAATTTAGGAGACAGAAAAATAGCTGGGAAACAAGAAACTAGTTATGGCTTTAAAGGAATATTTTTTATCAATATTCCAGATTTCTAATGTAACTAAGAATTTTTAAAGTAAATTTTTCCTTCTGTTCTCATTTGAGTAGTAGTATAGAAGCTCTCCTGGAGAGGAAGGGGAGAACCAGACTTTTTTTTACACAGTTAAAACTGGTTTGTGAAAGCCCATGTGGCTGATGCTAAGCATTAAAATAAACTAAATCGATCAATAATAACACTTATGAAAGTATATTTTTTTTCTTTAATACTTTTTAAGACATTAAATTATGCTCAGGTTCTGACTTAAAATTCAACTTTTTTTAAGCTTTGCAGTAAGACACGCATATGGAATCAAATCTTTGAAAGACAAGAAATATGAAGAGAATTCTTGATTAAACATCAACAGTGAACAATATTACAAATTTAACTGGGAAATTGCTATATTTCTTCAGCTGAAATTGTCTCTATGTATAAAAATCTGCATTAGCACATATTAGCATACATTACTGTTTCTGCTTTTGAAAGGTTTTTTTGATCTTTCTATTTCTGTTATGAAAACATAACCTAGTTGATAAATAGTGCTTAGGATTTCTCTGGGAGAACTGTAAGAAAAGGAATGTGTTGTGGAAATTGCAGTTATTCTGAATGATAAAAGAAAGGTCTCTATGAGAAATTTTAATATTTAAATAATTGTTTATTATTTCCTGCATCCTCTGGAAAAAGCAAACAAGATTCAAAGGTGTCACTAAACACTTTCCTACCCTTCCTTACTTGTAAAAGTGAGACTAGGGCTTTATAGCACCCACTGAATTAATGGTACAAGAAAACAATGACTTAAAAAGTAAATGTTTATAAGGCTTATATAGGGGTTTTCTTTATACACGTAAGTAATTAACAACTCATGAATACTGATGTAATAAATCAATAGACTTGGGACTGACATTCAGTTTGCAGAGGGAAGATGAAATAAATGCTTTACTCTTAATACAGATATATTGTTCTAAGAAATTTTAAATTTACATAAAACCCCTTTATTTGGCTTTTGATTCTGCCAATAATTAGTGTCACCCCTCTCCTCCCTTTAGCCTCCCCCCAAAAAAAAACCCAAAACCCAACACTTCTGTTTTGCTTTCAGTGATTTGAACACTAGTTTAGAAAAGCTGGATGAAGATCGATTCTTTTTATGGCTGCAAAATATATGTATTTTATTCATTAAGTATATCTTTAACTTCTCTAGGGACATTTCTTGCATATTACCTATTTCACACTCTCTCTCCGTTCCATTATCTATTGTCTTCTACCTTTCTTTTGTGGTACAATGTTTGGATAAGTATGTTTTTGTTTAAGCCAGACCTTAGCTAATTCTTATCTAAATAATGTTTACCAAATGGAGAATGACAAAATGAAAAATATTAAACAAACAGAATCCTTTGAGAAAAGAAAATTAAATTAATTTCTGGCAGGATTGTTTATTTGCCGCTTGATTTTTTCATCATACACATATACCCACTTTGCCTCTGGAGAATTACAGGTGTGGACCAGGGCTTAATTTATTTTTTTCCCCTCTTTTTTTTCTGAGGTTTGAGTGTTTCCATGCATTTAATTGCTTAATCAAGAATTATTTCAGTTGAAAAGCCTGAAATTCTGGAGAGTCATCTCGTCCAGCTCAGCACAGATGAGGGACTGGTTTGGTGGCTTACACACACATCCGCAATGCATGGTGTCTTGTCATTGAACAATCCACTGTTGACAGCTGCAAAACACACCTTGGCAGGCTGTCCAACTGCCTAATTGTATCTCTAATCAAAGTCTCTCTTTCCCTCCCACTACTTAACTTAAATTTTCACATTCTAAAAAAGAAACTGTATGTTTACATAGATTCAATAGGATGATAAAATCTAATATTGAGTTAACACCAGCAACTAATTCCTTATATTCCATTTTATACACATAAAGCCTTTTTTTTCTTTCTTTAAACTAATGACTCACAGTAAAGCAATTGAACTATCAAGCAGCTACATCTATTACACTTGCACTTTCAAGAAGTATATATATACAAGTGGCTCAGCTTTAACTTTCCTTCTTTGTGTCGCTTTTAATAGGTGAAGCTAATTTTTGCCATGTACACAACACTTTGCAAAAAAGGTATACAATTTGGAGCACAAAACACTATTTTTCCATTAATATTCCAAGCTATCTGTTTTCTGTGTAATAATATAAGCAATTAATGGGCTCACCACCACCAGTAAGACATCTGGCAAGCCCAGTTTGATTTTGTCAAGTGGGCAAGGGTCAACCTCCACTGCTCCTGAAGTCTGGCTCTTGATGCCGTTACATACTACTTCCCTGCATTTCTTCTTTTTTTTTTTTTTTTGTTTTTTTTTTTTTAGTGTTTTATAAGTGTTTTTAAAGCAAATATTCATATTGGTATTTTTTCTTTTGAACCACTGAGTTGACAACTGTTACCTTCTCAACTGTTTATGTTTTAATTTCTCCTTACGTTGTATGGCTCTAACATACCTATCTTTCAGCACCAATTTCTTAATAAAACACACCAAGGTCACAAAATTGTGCTGCAACTAAACCCTGTGTAACTCAGTCCTGGAGCTGAAGGTTATAGAGTGATTAGCCTTTTAAAGCAGATTGTTTCAGCCTAACTCATTCTCTTGCATTTACCATATGTAAAAAATAGCACATCATCACTTGTCATGCCCTGTACTGTCACTATTATAATAAACTTTACAGGTTATGATTAGCTTTCTGCCTAGTGATTTCCCCCTGTGAAACAATCACATGATGCTTTTCTTTAGATTCTAAGCATTTCACTGTGAATCTAACCTTTACTTCACCAGATTATTGTCATGTCCTCTGCCTGCAGGTCATACCTCATAACTGGAAAAACATTTCCTGCTGCCGAAACAGTTCATATTGTCATAAACCCTGTTAAGACAGACAAAAACACTAGACGAGATCAAGTCTCTTGAGTCCTCAGAACAAATTAGATCTTGAATCTGTACAAGTAGCGGAAATTCGATAAGCAAACAGATCTTTTCAGACTCCCTGAAATTAAGCCATGAGCTTTATCTACTAACTGGGGCTAGAAAGAATGGCAGAGATATTTTTATATCCAACCTATATAACTTTTACTTGCGGCTAAGTGTTCAATTGAATTTCTTATTAGCACAGTCTCTAGAAATCAATTAATCAGCATCCAAGGAAACTTTATTGTCCAGAGCAACTTCAATCCAATGCTTTCCTCCTCTTCTAAAACAAAATATCTAATTGTTTTTACAAATTCTCCATACTTTTTGCAATCTCACTTATAACCTTGAAAAATTCTACTCAGCAGTTGAAATGTGTACCTTTTAAACTAAAAAGGAAAAAATATCTTGGTCTCTGCAATCAAATGTAGAGTCCCTAGAGCTATTTAATACCATTGTTACCTATCTATTGATATTGATACTTTCCTTTCAAAGGTCATGTTTTCAGTTGCTTGAAATTTTGGCAAACTCCTACTGAGACATATTTTTTCACTTGCTGGATGTCATGTTCATACAAGTGTGTCAGAAAATTTCACACAAAGGAGTTTAGCATTTTCAAAGAAGAGAGAAACATGTTGCTTCACCTCCACACCCCTTCTGCAGCAGTTATACCTCCCAAAGGTTTCATATATTTGACATGACATAACAATACCCAGGCTGTCAAGACTCTCATTTCAGCATTTGACTTCTGTTTCAACACTTGCTGCTTCTCCACTACTGCCTGAGCACCATTGAGGTCCAAGTCCCATGAGCAAGAGTATCACATCTTTTTTCCAAAGAAAATCATACACAGAGACAAATTAAGACCAGGAAATGGTGAGGTCAGAGGGAGAGAAACTGGGAAATTGGCTGGAACAGAAAATGTAGGCTGGACTCCAACATTAATCTTCCCTTTATCTGTAGTCCTCTGGCCTTTTTAGTTACATAAATGGTAACTGGAGGTAATTTTGTCATTTCTAAATTGTCTTTAGTACTAAATTATGCTGAATATACACATTCTCATTACTGAGTGGCATGAAATATTTGGAAGCATTTAAAATTAAAAACATATCCATAACACGGAAATGTAACGCAAACTAATACTCTATTCACCTGAGGATGTGCAAGTCAAGCAGGAGCAAAGTAAAACTTTTAAATATTGCTGTAACTGCATTTTCAACTCAAAATTATTGAACTGTTTTAATATGTCCCTACATAGAAGATTAAAATCTTTTTACAAATACTTCTTAAGTCTGCTGCCTTCAGCCTATTATACTTACTACAGCCTCTGGTTTCCTTCATTCCGGTTGTGAAGCCCTTCCTCTAGCAGAATTTCCCATTCATATGCTGGAAGGATTTTTCAGCAGGACGTTAAGAGAGTACACAGAAAGGAACCAGCCAATTCCTTATAATATTTGCTCTAGTCTTTATTCTCTCTTTCATATTATTTTCCTTCCTTCTGTTCTCTGCCTTCCCAAAATTCTAAACCTTCATACAGGTCTCACTGTATTGAAAATGTGGAGAAGTTATAAAGCAAAAAAAACCCTTCCCCAGCCTCATTCTACAAAGGAAAATATTGACTTAAAAACATCTGCACCTAAAAAACCCCTGCACCTAAAAAACCCCAAAGTAACAAACCAACAAACCCAAAAGAACCAAACAAAACAAATATTAAACTAACAAATGTGGGAGTCGGATTTGGGGGGCTGGGAGGGGTGTGTTGACCTTTTTTTTTTTTTTTTTTTTTAGTCTGGATACATTTTTCCTTAAAATTTGTTTTCAGAGCTTTTAAGTCAAATTCAAATTATTAGCAGTACCTGGAAAGGTCAAAAATCACTTCCTTTCTTCTTACTGATGAAGTTTAACCGTGACAAATGCAAGGTCCTACAGCTGGGTTGGAGCAATCCCAGGCACAGCTACAGGCTGGGCAGAGAAGAGATTCAGAGCAGCCCCCCTGCGGAGAAGGACTTGGGGGTGTTGGTCAATGACAAAATGAACATAAGCTGGCAGTGTGCGCTTGCAGCCCACAAAGCCAACCGTATCCTGGGCTGCATCAAAAGGAGCGTGACCAGCAGCAGGTTGAGTGAGGTGATCCTGCCCCTCTACTCTGCTCTCGTAAGACCTGACTTGGAGTCTTGTGTGCAGTTCTGGTGTCCTCAACATCAAAAGGACATGGAGTTGTTGGAACAAGTGCAGAGGAGG
>JARCZZ010020582.1:3545-17652 GCA_030323915.1 Brotogeris chrysoptera
GTGGCATGGTTTAGTGTGAGGTGTCCCTGCCCATGGCAAGGGTATTGGAACTAGATGATCTTAAGGTCCTTTCCAACTCTAACTATTCTATGATTCTATGATTCTGAAGATGGTGAAGATAAAGGTCCAATTTTTAAATGTAAAGTGAAGTAGAGCTTTGGTGTTTTGTAAAGCGTGAGAAATTGTGGCTTCAAGAAGTGGGTTAACCAGTCTGTATACACATACCTTAAACTCTCTCTCTCAACTGAAATAAGAACTTTTCCCATAAAAATTGCCTTGTTTTAAATACCCCTTTAAAGGTAAATGTATTATATGTTCCTGAAATTATTTAATATTTCTGAGTGTTTGGAACTGTCCTTGTTTGGAGGTTGATGCATTTTGTAATAATGACGTCTTTTGCTGTGAACTATACTTTCAATTTTTTTTTTTATTGCCTTTTGTTCTTTTGTTCTGATAGTCTGTCTTTGTAGACTAAAGAGGAAGAGAGGACAGCAGTGAGTTATACTTTGGTAAGCTGTTTTTGTAATGACTTGATTCAGCTTCTCATGCTGAAACATCTCACTGTCATCAGTTTCAAACTCAGTTAATGGCTCACCTAGATCTAAATCAAAGGTGATGTTCATATCTTTACTTGGTAGTTGAAAAAGTCATGAGTCAGCATTGGTCGTGGATGAATGTACATATTATATGCAGTGGCTTGAACCCACCTAGGAAATGGTTAACTGCTTTCACTTATGACAAAGCTTTATTTTCCTCTGCATGCTAGAGGCCAGTGAGGTGTCAGCATTTAACTGTTAGAGTCTCGATTTTGGAGTTTAGTATAGCATTTAATAATTAGTAAGAGCACTCAGCAAAGCATTTAAACATCTGTCTCTATGAAAATATATAATGCTATCCCTGCTGCCTATATTATTCAGTGATAGGAGACTGTGGTCATTAACTTCGGGGAAAAAAGGGTAGGATTCTGAAAGAAGGTAGTGATATAAAAGGTGATGAAGTAAATAAGGAAAGATAAAGAGCAGGGTAGCAGCTAGAGTAACAGGCAAGTAACTTGAGCAAGTTACGCTTCAGGGGAGGAAGTGAGCGCGGCAATAAAATGAAATAAGAGGTGGTGCAGGATTATGAAAATGGGAATGGGAAGAAGGTAGTAAATGAAAAGCTTGATCATCAACAAAACCTGAAAAGACGAAATTGGAATGAAATGATAAACTAAACTAAGCAAAAGCAGTTTTGTTCTGTATTATGTGAAAAGAGTGGTGGGCCTGTGCAAGCTGAGTGGTCCTTCTCTGCAATAGTTTATATTAAGACACTTCTTGCACTGATTTGGTTGCAGAAGCCGATAACTCAGAATATAGAAAACAGGCCAGTAGCAAGAAGAGCAGTGGCTTTCTTGCTGTGTCTGCAGGCAAGTGGTGTTCCTGCTCAGCACTTCAGGAGGACTCAGGAGTTTATCTTTTTCTGCTTTCTCCTTTTCCCCTATTTCCCTCCCGTCTATAGTTTTTTTTTTTTTTTTTTTATTTTTTTTTTTCCCCTTTGTATGTGGCACAGCTTAGCTTCAGGTCAAGTTGCAGCCTGAATTGAATTAATTAGCTGGTCCTGGACCCCCCTCTTTCCTATCTAATTTTGTGAGGTCCAAGCATTAAGCCTATTCTTAAGTTTACTGTATTTGTTTCTATCGTTTCTCTTCCCCCCTTAAAGAGATATTGAAGGTTTACCCTTAGATCTAGTTTCTGACATTATGTGTAGCTAATTAAATATCAGTGCTGAGGTTATCTTATCTAAAAAAAACCATATAAGAATGAAAAAAGAGCAAGTTGCTTAGATTTGCACATAATGATAACAGGAGGTGAAGTGGGACCCAGAGTCATCCAGAGGCTTAGGAAAGTAATTTTTACTTCTTTGGTGTCTGAAATGGGAAGTGTGCTGGTTTCAGCTGGGATAGAGGTAATTTTCTTCCTAGTATCTGGTAGGGTGCTATGTTTTGGCTTTAGTCGGAGAATAATGTTGATCACACACAGATGTTTTAGTTGTTGCTAAGTAGTGCTTACCCTAAGTATAGGACTTTTTAGTTTCTCATGCTCAGCTGGTGAGCAGGTGCACAAGATGTCAAGAGGAAACACAGACAGGACAGCTGACCCAAACTATGGAAAGGGATATTCCATACCACAGAATATGATGCTCAGTGTATATATGGGGGGGGAGTTGGCCAGGAGCCACTGATAGCTGCTGAAGGACTGGCTGAGCATTGGTCAGTAGGTGGTGAACAATTGTACTGTGCATCACTTGTGCTTCTTGAGTTTTTATTTCCTTCTTTCTCTTTTTCATATTAGTATTGTTATTATCAGTCTTCTCTTTCCTCTTCTCCTTCTTGTTATTATAATTTATTTTATTTGAATTATTAAACTGCTCTTTCTCAACCTATGGGTTTTACCTTCTTCCAATTCTCCTCCTCATCCCACTGGGGTCTGGTAGGGAGAGGAGTGTGTCAGAAGCTGCATGGTACTTAGTTGCCAGTTAGCGTTAAACCATGAAAGGAAGTAATGAGTATGGTAGAGGATAATTATTATTGCTTTTTTATTGGGTCTGGTTGAAATGGAGTTAATACACCCTGTAGCAGCCCTCATAGTGCTGGCTTTGTATTGGTAGCAAGAAAGGTGTTGATAAGTCAAGTGTTTTGGCTGCTACTGAGCAGTATTTACACAACATCAAGGCAATCTCTCCAACATTCCCCCCTCACCAGTAGGCTGGGGGTGGGAAAGATCTTGGGAGGGGATATAGGCAGGACAGCTGACCCAAACTGACCAAAGGTATATCCAGATCATATGATGTCTGCACAACAGTAAAAGCTAAGAGAAAGGAGGAGGAAGGGGGGGGCATTCATTATTTACTACATTGTCTTCCAAAGCAGCTGCTACATGTAATGAAGCCCTGCATCCTGGAAAGTGACCAGACATTGCTTGCTGATGGGGAGCAGAGAACTGAATCTTTATTTTCCTTTGCTTCTGCACATAATCTTTGCTTCTGAAGCCCTGCATCCTGGAAAGTGACCAGACATTGCTTGCTGATGGGGAGCAGAGAACTGAACCTTTATTTTCCTTTGCTTCTGCACATAATCTTTGCTTTTGCTTTCTTAAACTGCTTTTGTATTGACTCACAAGTTTTGTTTAATTTTGGAATCATAGAATGGTTAGAGTTGGAAAGGACCTTAAAATCATCTAGTTCCACTCCCCCCGCCATGGGCAGTGACATATCTCACTAGACTGGGTTGCTCAAAGCCTTGTCCAGCCTGTGCTTGAACACTGCCTGGAATAGATCATTCACAACTTCCTTGGGCAGCCTGTTGCAGTGCCTCACCACTCTCACAGTAAAGAATTTCTTCCTGATATATAACCTAAATCTCCCCTGTTTAAGCCCATTGCCTCTTGTCCTATTTCTACAGTCCCTGATGAAGTCTCTCCTTGTAGGCCCCCTTCAGATACTGGAAGGCTGCTATGAGGTCTCCATGCAGCTTTCTCTTCCCAAGCTTGAACAGCCCCAATTTTGTTAGTCGGTCTTCATACGTGAGGTGCTTTAGCCCCCTTATCATCCTCATGGCCCTCTGGACTTTCTCCAGCAGCTCTTTATCCTTCTTATGCTGAGGACACTAGAACTGCACACAGCAGTCCAAGTGGGGTCTCATGAGAGCAGAGTAGAAGGGCAGGATCACCTTCTTCAACCTAATTATGCTTCTTTTGATGCTTCTTTTGATGATTGATTAGTAAGAGAAGATGAAGAACACAAAAGTTTTGATCAAGAACCTACCATAGCTTTATAAGCATTCATGACTGTACCACTCTTCTCCACAGCTGGATTGTGGTGGATAATCTAATCCTAAGTGATCTTGTTTGGTTGCTGATTTATTTGTGTGTGCCAAATGCAGTTTTCCACAGCTGAAAGTGCTCTTTACACATAAAGCAAGACCAGTTAAATGTACATTTAAACAACAATTTTCTATTATGCTGT
Organism: Brotogeris chrysoptera; assembly: GCA_030323915.1. Taxonomy (NCBI): domain Eukaryota; kingdom Metazoa; phylum Chordata; class Aves; order Psittaciformes; family Psittacidae; genus Brotogeris; species Brotogeris chrysoptera. The sequence goes on from JARCZZ010020582.1 coordinate 7,548, forward strand.
AGTCCCATGTAAGCTGTTAAAGTTTTCCCTGAAAATACTGTGTTGTTTTCACAGCAAAAATGGTAAGATTTTGATTTGGCAATTTTTAACACTAAGTAAAGACGGAACAGAAGTCTTTTTTTTTTTTTTTTTTACTGTCTACTTCTTTTTCTAATAAGACAACTTCATAAGGTTTGAAGCTGTAGAAACAGCCTTTTTTCTTAAACAGATACACCTTCAGACATGATTCCTGTCTTAAAATTGCCCAACTGACATACGGATTTATAAGTATCACACATGTGGGGTGCACAACAATATATGTGGAAGATCTTACCAATTTTGCACCTTGCTGCCCTATATATTATTTTGAATTTTAGTCTTTGATATAATTGGATTTTTCTTTCTCATAATAGTCTTGTAAATCTCTTGCAGAATTCATGCAAACTTGGCTGGGTACTCTGTTCACAAGAGTAGTTCTGAATGATCCATTACTGAATTGGAATTAGTCAGGTTTTCCAGGGGGACTGTCTGGAGATTTGGACAGCTTTGTGTCTCCATTAGTGGTTCAAATAATGCAGTAGAATTGTGCTTAGTATACTTGACAGCATCATGCAGCTGGGAAGAACAGGGCAGGTTGGAAGGCAGGTTTGTAGCCGAAAAAGAGTAATGAAAAATGGAAGAAAAGGACTAAAAATCTAAGCCATGGTTCAGTCAGAAGTATACATTTCAGTTGGAATTTGTTGAACACAGAGACAAAAAAAATGTACAGGTAGGATTAAGGAGGAAATAATTTAATTTTTTTTTCTTCAAAGCATCTGGTGGTTGAAGCTCCCAAATGGAAGAGGAGTCAAAAATACTGTGCTGTTGTGCACTGTGGGGGAGGCAGATTATCCATAATGGGACAGTTTTAAACAGTGAAGACAATGTCTGTCAGTAGTGACTGGAAACTGCTAAACCTGTCTTGACATCAGGAGATGGCCTAGCCAATAAGGTTCCTTCCTGCTGTATGACCCATACCAATTTAATGTCAAAATAGTTAGTGTTTTTCCAAAAGTTAACTTTGCAAATTATCGCAAATATTCATCCTCTCTTCTTAAGTATCTTTTAGAATCATTAGGTACTGGATCATGTAAGTATTTCCGACCAACAAATAAATAAGTTGGGGTGACTTGTCATTCCAGTGAAGCTTAAATGTTATCCCTGTGAATCATGGATAGATTTTGGTGTCCTAGTAAATTTTTCAGGACAGTGCTTTCGCCTGAATGGGATTTTCTCTGTATCCTTTTGAACTGTGAACCTAGGAATGGACAGATGGTCATCCTGTATTAGAAGATTAATTGCTCTTGTTCCTGTAGTAATAAAAGCAGTAAGTCATTATTCTGTTTCAGTTAATGTTCCATGCTTATTTTTTTTTTTTTACATACCCACACCTACTTCTGGAACAGATCCTACCTATGCTTAGATAGGCATCTTGAAAGTGTAAGTGCCCATCTGTTTATATACATCCCTAACTTTTTCTGTTCAAAATCCTCCATTTGAGTAATGAGTTCAAATATCGCCTATCAAATACAATTTTGATTAGATTTCCACACAACATGGTCCAAGAACCTACTTTTCAATATCATGTAACTTAAAGGAATCAAAAAGCCACAGCAGCGATCGTGTGCTACAGGAATAGGGCCAAAAAACCAAGGATCTTGTTGATGGGCTAAATCCTGTTCTTCTAGTAGGGAATATGTGCTTTTATTGTCAGGGCAGCAAACTGAATAAACTGTTTTACGCAAATAGAAATTGTAAAAAAAAAATACTAAAAGGCATGCATAAGTCAGATGGTATCAATAAACATTAAATTAAATTTTATGCTGTTAATAAACGCAGAGCTGCATAATCTCATCTCATTAGCTTTCAGAGCAGACTTTATATGGATGTCAGTTCAGGAGACTGCACTGTAGTGCAGTAGATTAGTCCACTACTGTGCAGACAGGCTACCTTCCCACATCAAAAGTCTTCATGAACCTCTGTGCATTATCCACCTGGAAATAAGTTGATTTCTCACAAAAGCAAAAAGCCTGTGACTCCAGGAGGAATATGATTCATTCCCAGAGAAAGTGTAGGAAATAGAATATTTCCTGCAAAAAAGAGAAATGACAGCTGAGGATCACTTTGTGCAAAATCTCCTGGGGATACTTTTCAGGGAGCCATTTTAAATTCTGTTAAAAACAAAATAAAAACCCCTGCATTACCTATCCTTTTCTTCCAAATACAAAGTGTTTGAAAAAGCGAAGACAGTCCCCAAGCTAACCTGGTTATAAAATTTGTGTCTGCTTGCTTGTTTTCATAAAATGTCTTTATAGATAAGAGTGAAGTTTAAGATTGTGTTTAGGTAATGAGAAGCCTTTAGATCACTATTCTTGACAACATATATATACAGGATTATGTTAGTATTGCATAAATGCTTACTTTTAAAATCTTAGGTTGATTTCAGTGGAGTTGGTGAAGCTTGTGTTTGCTTTCTTTCCTCTGTGGAAACTGCTTTACAAATTCAGAAGCAGCCGTATTATATCACTTATGATGGGCAATTTCCACTTAATAAGAAGCAAGGTGTTTGCAAAGCAAGTTCTGACAGGCAGACAGAACAAAATTTTTGTTTTCAAATACTGGTCTGAAATAATTTTCAAGGGTAAAGCAGGAAGTTGGTTTTCCAAGATACATTCTGCAGGCAGACAGTTCATTGGAAACCATTTGTTACACTGGTTTAGCTTTTTATTTTGTTTGCAAACATTTTTACAACAAACTTCAAATTTTACAGTTTTGTTGTCCTGAGTTATTCATCAAATGTTTAATGAAGTCAAACTTTATCTTGTGGATTGTTTAAAAATTGTGGTTTCCATATATTATGTTCAGCTTTTCTGTTGAAGGATTTCATCACATACTTGAGGACTGTTTTTTTCCAGAAATTATTATATGTAGCATAGTGCTGAAAAAAAATATGGAAGCACTAAAATCTTTACTTTCTCTGGGGTGGAATCTTTGAGAGCATGCTTGCTAAGGATACTTTAGAACTTTGTTTCAGATACGTTTTGGAAAATATGCCTATCTGCAGCTTTTCACTCTAAAAACTGTTGTTACTAAAACCAGCCTGATGATGTTGTTAGCAGCCTTCATCTGTATGTGGAGCTTATATTTTGTCAGATATAAGCATTCATTTTCATGAAATGATAGCCAACAACTGTGTCCACACGCCAGGCAATCTGTTCTATGTTTTGGTCTTGGAGCAGACTTAGAGTCTTCAGATAATATATAATCTTTTCCTTTTTACCTCCTGATTTCAGTTCTCTTCCATTGCTTTTTTGCATACTGAGGTTCACAGTCTTCCTGCTTTCATGCTGACATACATTCCCTGAGACCTTCACAGCTTTTTAGCACCCTGATTCCAGTATTCATGTAGCCAGGGGATGGTCTGCCAGGGTTCAAGTGTTGTAGATTTTTTTTTTTTTCTTTTTGGGTTGATTTTACTCCCTCCAAGCCCTCCCCCACCCTCAAGTTCTCTGTTATATTTTTTGTTTATATATTAAATCACCTGCTTGTGACTAGAAAATCTCATCTCCAGTCACTACTTGGCTCTGGGAAAACTAATCATAGAGGGGTGGGTGATTAGACTGACTCAGCATTTCAAGTAGGCAACATGTCAGTGAATATGGACATCTTCTAGGAGGCAGAGAAATGATTGAATTATCATTGAAGGGAAATAGGAGTTTGAAACTATTAATGGTTTTGGAAGCATTACATTTTCTGCACTGATGAAATCCACTATTTCTTTATGAAACCAGTCTTACAGAAAGCACCTAAGCAGTGTGAATGTTTAGAAGTGTGATGCTTATTCATTTCAAAACACAACATGCTCTGCATCCTCTGACTTCCACTCTGTATTTATTTCTTTGTAATTAAGAAAAAAGAGGAACATCAAAGCAGGACATGAGTCTACAAGTCTGTCTGTCACACAACATATGAACTGTTCTTTCCCAAATAAAGTCACTCGCAAAAAAAATCATTCTTTTCCATATGAATAGAAATCTATCTTTGTGGGAAAGGATTTTAAGGGAGGTCTGTCAAAGAATTTCACCAAAATTTTAAACATGCATCTTTTATGTATCAAGTGTAATTCTAAATTGGTATTGCCTGGTCCTCTCTTGTAGTACAAGGAATATTCAAACATATAGACACAGTTTCAATTGATACTATAACAGGAACAGCTATAGGAAGTTAGTATTTTTTCTATAATGGAAAAAGTATGATTACTTGAACCCAGCAGGTTCCATTTACTCAAGACACACTTAAATAGTTGTGAGTGATACTGGTATGAGTATCAGTATGATACTGAGTGATACTGGTATTACAGAATCTTTCTGTACAAGTGAAACTAAAATTTATCTTAGATTTCTGCACAGGAAAACTAAGGACTGAAAGAACTGACTTATAAATTACAAAAGGCAGAAAAGTGGCTGGTTTGGTATATTATTTGTACCTTTTTCAGAAGAGGCAGATTTTACTTACATAACTGTGTTACGTATATGAAAATAAAGGTTGGATGTCACCCTGGTTTTAATCTAAGCCTAGGAAAAAGCCTCTTGTTTAGTCGAAGAACTAGAATCTGTTCAAAGTGCTATCTAAATGTCTGTCCAAATTTGATCCATGTAAATGAATAGAACTCAGCGTCACTTCAATAAGGCTCATAATAGCTCAAGGACATGAAGACTGACTGTGTATTTTACTCATGTTCATTGGTAAAATGTCTGACAGAAGTGACAGCTTCTGAAGTCATTGATTAGATTGCATCCTTTTCTTCCTTTTCTTAATGACAGCCGCCCATACTAACCTTATAGGAGCTTAGTAAAATTTTAAGAAAGTGTTTTGTTAGAAATGTTGTTTAAGATCAGTTATTGACTCCTGGAATATTTCAAAATTTGGTGGAGTTTTTTGTCCCAGTTTTTAGCATGTGTTATTTTTAACACATTGAGTAATTTTCCAGGATGGCAAACTTGACTTTTAACTCTTCTTCCTTGCCTTGGCTATGTATGACCCAAACAATCTTCTTTTTTTTTTTTTTTTTCCCTTTTTTTTCTGTTCTAAATGAAAACTCAAAACTATGCTCCTTAATTATGGATTTCTATGTATTAAGTGGTTAGAAATCTTACCAGAAACTTCATATTTGCACGACCCACATTTTTTGTAGTTAGTAGAATTAAGACTGATTTCCGTGGCAAAGCAAATGCAAGGAAAAGAAATTGTATAGCAAATGAATGTGAAAATTAAGAAAGAAGGATTTTTTAATTGACCTATATTAAGAAAATGAAGAGACAAACAGAATATAATCTTTCCATAACTTTTTACATTACTATCTTCAGTTTATGTTACCTTAAATTTTTAATGTGCTTCAGAGTTTGTAGCTGACAGTTATTATTTTCATACTGGGACTATCTAGCGAGATCTGAGGTTTGGGAATTTGTTGAAAGAATAGTTTTGAGATTCAGCAACCCATCTCTGAGAGGATTTGGGATTGTTGGAAGATGTGACTGAAGGTTAAATGCTGAAACTATTATGTGTCTGTTAGATAGCAAAAAAAGCAAGCTCTCTGTATGGGTCTAAGTTGCTGTACAGTACTTTATTCATGTTCTGGAAGATAATATAGCAATAATTTGCATGTGATCTATCAGAATGCTTTCAACCATTTCACTTAATTGGAAGCCTTTTTCTTGTGTATGTTTATAAATATATATACATGCAAACATAAATGGAAAAACCCATGAATGCACTTGCACATGGACATTCATGTTGAACTTTACTTACGTAGCAAATTCTATGGTTAGGGAATAAAAAAATATGTGTGCTTCTTATGTGTATGCAGCTAAATCATTCCAAAGTCCTGTGGGAGAGTCTAGTTTCAATGTTAATAGCAAGCATTCACAAACTGCTGTTTAGCGCTACTTCTTATTCTTCCTTATATATTTATTTCTTTAAAAATTTCTTCACTATGCTAGTCCAGATTTTATGATTTAAGATTATAGGGAATGTTACTTTGTCACCATAGTGCCAAAGACATGGTTATATTGCCATTTGATGACTGGCTTAAGTGGAGGAATTGGTGCTGGTTCAGCAAGATACCTAAAATAAGGTATTACCACTTTTTATATAAGTTGGCTCTTCTAAGTGCAGAGAATTGCATTGTCCCTCAGGTACCAAGAAGTGGGTCAAATAAAGCAATTTTGTTCCACTTTAACTGCTGTTGTTTTAACTGCTTTGGGACAGCATTTACCAGGTGTCATATATTAATGAGGAAATTAGCCACTGACTCTGGATCTCTTGGCAATGAGAAAGTGACGTCCTTCTCATTGACTATATTATGTTTGTTGTGATTAACAGAGAATTAAAAAAACCCTGGACAAAAAGAACTGGTAAGTGCAAATTTGCTTCTTGAAACAGGCCTGACAGCAGTCTGTTAAGGAAAAATGGGTTTGGTTTTTTTTTTGGTATTTTGGTTTTTGGTTTTTTGGGTTTTTTTTTATTACGAAGGGACTAAGCCCAGCCATACAGCCAATCATTTTCTTAGTAAAACGTTAATGCAAGTCATATATTAGGCTGCTAATCATAGTCATAACCCTTTTAAGACTAAAGGGCAGAAAAAAAACCCACTCTATACTACTATACCAGACATTCATTTCCCTATAACTTAAACTGTCATGACCGATGATGTGCTGGTTGTAAGTAGTTACAACTAAAACCAACTCTAGGCAGTTATTTTTAGGGAGAATATGAAAGGAAGTAAAGCAACAGAGTTTGTAGCTGGTAAAAACTGAAAACAAGAGTTGTCAAGCATTAGATCAAGAGATAACAAAACAAAACAAAAACAACCAAACCAAAACTTGTGGCAAAAGGAGGGATTAAGACAACTAGCCTTAAAAGTACATGTGAAACCACACAGTATCCACAAAAAACTGCAATAGAGCACCAGGTCGTAAGAAGACCTATACATGTAAAAGTAAGCTTACATCAGTTCGCTCATTTTATGGGTCACACAATTATACTATAGACAAATGAACACATACAAAAATGGAGGGAATGTACAGTGATAATGATTTCTTGCCATTTTTCTAAATACAGTCCACCTCAGAATTGAACTTCCATCACCACTGAGGGATGGCCATGCCAAAAAGTCAATTTCAGTGATTTATGTTTAAATCAGCAAACAGAAAAGAAGCAAGGTCTGTGCAGTACAACACAGAGTAATGGAATTTATCTTTACTGGAAGCTTTTTGTGGTGCAGATGAAACAGCTTGATGCTATTAAGGAAAAACCGGTGAAGTATTTCAAGCCACGCTGCATTGTGGCTTTTCAACTGGCATCATTTGACTTAGACAACTAAGAGAAACATGTCAGTGAATTATTTTGTACCTACTTTTCACTATCTAATCTAACAATGTCACAAGTATGGGAGCGGAGGACCTGACTTAGACCAGGGACTTCATTTGAGACTGAATGACAAAATGCCAATTTTCAGTCAAAAACAATGATGACATTTGTCTTCCAAGAAATTATGTATGATTTTTTTCAGGAATGATTTGCAGGAAGAACTCTGTATCAGTATTTATATGGGATATATAGAGAAAAATATTAGGTAACATCCGTGGGGGAAAAAAAGCTCCTCACACACCAACAAAAAAAATCAAAAAGACAACCAAAAAACAAACTTCAAGACATAAGACAGACAGCTTTGTGAATAAGGGATTAGTCACTACAATTGTCATGGTCAACCATTCCTCACAAAAAAACCCAACACAAAACAAAACAAAAAACAAACCCTGCTCATAAGAAGATGCTTTCAGTATAACCACTCAGAGAAAATATTTACTGTGATATCTATGTTACTTGTGTTGGTCTTCCTAAGATATTTCTTTTTTGTCTTGTGATTAAGCCATAGGTCAGGTTCAAATCTTGTGCCAGGGAGAGACTTCTGAAGGTTTGGTGGTTTTGGGTTTGTTTGTGATTTTTAATTTTTTTTAAAATTAAGACTAAACCACAATGTTTAATGAAACTTAATTGTGTGTCTATCATTTAGATGCTTAAAATTTAGCAAGTTTCCCTCATTTTTTTCTGCATACGTAAACATTCAGGGAGAAAAAGACAGAAATTGTAAGAGGAACGATCTTTATTAACGAATATTAACAGTTCTCAAAAACAAATACAATTGAAGTATGCTTATAACTCTGCTTTATTCTTAATCTATATAAGATGAATAGCTTCAGGAAACAAATGTGTCCCATCTTTGCTTTGGTAATGTCTTCTTGCTGAAAAATCCGGCAACTTTTATCAGTCAGTGTTGTCTTTGATTTGATTATGTTAGATAATTCAGTGAACCCATCCAGAAGGAAATGTTGAAATTTACAGAGTTTTTGGGGAGAAGTTCTGACAGATTCACAGGAGGTATAGTTTTGAATTAGTTGATTTTCTTTTCTTACTGTTTTGCATAAAGTGAAGAAAGTGGGCGTAATACTGAACTAGGTTGTCTTTTGAATATTCAGACTTGTTTATAGTCAGGTCACTGATAGGGTTAGGGTCAGACAAGATCTCGAGCTAGTGCAAGAAATTCAGAAGAAGAATTAAACATGTTCCCAGGCACATGGACTCATCCTAGAAGTTTTGCTCTCCAGCTATCCACAAAAGCATTCAGAGATACAAGATCCAAGAACTCTTCAAGAAGTGGTGTTTCATATACTTTCTGAGATAGCTGTGATGGCAGACTCCCAGCAGCACTTCTAAGTTCAGAAAATCTTTAATTAAAATGTAGAGCATGTATTTCAATTGTATTTCAATTTCTGTTTGGTTTTTTTTTTTTACCTTTGAAGAGCCTTATCATAGCTGAAAGACTTTATGGAGCCCTGCAAGCCTATTAAGATTAAATAAGCAGAATTGCTCATAGAAACTGTTGTAGATGTGGTATTTTTTTTTTCCCATTACAGAAAAATGCTGGAAAGAACTTCAAAGAAACAAACAAATAAAAATATAGAGAAAAGAGTGAGCAAGATGAACAGAGAAAGGGAATGGGGTGATGGAAGAATGGGGAGAGGAGCAGATGTGATTTTGAACTATATCATAACTAATTGCAGACTAAATTTTACAAAAGAGACAGAATACAAGTTCACTCTGTGGTTGCAGATCTGATGGCAGGGTAGCACAGAGATGTCTCCAGTGTCTGTAACTGAGGTGAGCCAGGTATTTATTGTCCAGGCAATTATCAGTATGCCCACTGTGTACCTTCAGTAGTAAACAGGAGCAAAACCAGGACTCCTACCATGACAAGATTACTTGGTTCCTACAGCAGTGGCCCAGCCCTATTCCAATACCCTTCCAACACTGAAATGTGGTTTCTGCACAGAAGAACCGAGGTTCATGAAAATGGTCAAGCTCTTCTCCCACTCAAAAAAGCAAGCTAAGCATGCACATGCCCTTCCATAAAGATCTCTCTTCCATAAAGCTCTCTCCTGAAGATGACAAGGGAAAGACAGACTCAAAGGTTCCTTAGAAAGTGTTTTAGATACAATAATTTAATGATATCAGATGATTCATAGCCAAAGGCTGAATCACTAGTATGAAGCTTTTCCTGCTGTCTGTCCTCTAGAGAGTTTCATGGGTGTGTTTTGTTTTCAGTCTTTTTATTTTCAGTATTTGGTCTTTAGGAAAGACATAGACTTAGCAATTTATCACAGTTGATGTTTTGTCAAGCAGGATTTAGTCTTAGCTGTGAATACTTAGAGCTATTGTCCAGGGTGTTTAATTAGCTGTAATTAACAACTCTAAATATACAGAGATGTTTAGATCTTATGAACTTAGACACATTACATATCAATTACCATTAATTTAATATTTCATATTAATAAAATATTATTATAATATTATAACATTAGATTGTTGTCATGGGTTCATCAGCAGCAGTCATTTTTCTCCTTGGTAGCTGGTGCAGCATTGTGGTTTTGATTTTTGGGCCTGGGAGATGTGCTGATAACACCAGTGTTTTCAGTTACTGCTTGGTAGTGTTTTGTCTGGCCAAGGACTTTCTGAATCTCATGCTATG
>JARCZZ010020584.1:0-49609 GCA_030323915.1 Brotogeris chrysoptera
CCAGAAGCTATCGGGAGAACTGGCTACCCTGGATTTGGAGAAGGCTGAGATTCTTAATGACTTCTTTGCCTCAGTCTGAATGTACCAGGTCTTTAGCCACATGAGCAAAGGGGCCAGAGAGGAAGGAGGAATATTCTTTACATTTCAGTGCAGTTTGTCAGTGTGAAAATTAAATTACTGTTTCTGGTTAAGAATATGATTACCTATACAGTACACTTTCTAATTATTCCCTTTATCCTTGAATAAAATACATGAGCAGTCATATTCTGTATATTGTAAAACATTGCTAGAGGCAGGGAGGAAAATGGAAGGTAATCTGATGTACTTTAAGGTGCATTTACATAGCTATTGAAGAACTAAACGACTGTGCTATAGAAAAACCTATTGTACTGAATGTCTACTGATTTGATAATAGCCCTGAAGAAATACATCAATCTCTGCATATTTGTCAGGCTTTTTTTTGTTTAGGTTGTAGGGTTTTTTCTGAGCCTAGACCTAAATATAAGTAAAAGAAACTAAAACTAAAAATCTTCTTAAAAAATTAAAAATCTACTATTATAAAATTTGAACTATGGGAACAAAAAACTACATAGCAATCATCTTGCTAAGACATACAGCTTCATAGTCACTTGTTAAAAATAATAATGAGACTTGGTTTTAAATTCTTTGGAGTTACAAAATTTTAACCAAATTAGTTTGAATGTATTTGATTCCCCAGAGTAGTCAATGTGTTGAGGGAGGCATTTGTTTCAGATTTAACAAAAAAGAAACAACAGCAAACAGAAAAAAATCTAGAATTATTTCCCAGTGAAAACAAATTTACTAGATAGATGATATATATTTATTTTTCACACCAAAGGGTAAGAAAAATGTGAGTCTGAAAAGCAGCAAACTATAATATTTTCTTCAAAAAGAGGTGTAAATATACTACTGCAGTCACTGACTTTATCTTCTGTGGGATCTGGATTTCACTCAGTATTTCAAATTCAGTCAATAAGCACTTACTTCTGAATTTTCTCTTATCTGAAAGCTGTCAGAACTTTATCTTTTCTAGAAACAATTTTTGGTTATGTAATGATAAGCCAGTGTGACCACAATTTCTTCCCAATCAATATTAGTTTATGCAAATTAGCATGTAAATTCTTTTTACTTTACTCATCAAGTCTGATGTTAAAATAGGATTGAGAGAATATTTTCAATTTCAGTCAGCTATATCCAGGTTATTTGCAAAACCAGACATGACAACAACACCCAGCTTCCTTTCCGCAATGTGCATTTTTTAAATCTTGAGTTACTAATTGAAGACCAAAATCTCTTGAAGAAGAGATTTGAGGATTAATTTTTAAATCATTTTTTAATCTGCTTATTCAGTTTTCATTACTGTGTAGTGAAAATTTATAAAGAAAAATGCAGTACTTAACCTTTAATAATTTTCCTGTTTTCAATATATTTAATCCCAAAGAGACCAAAAGCAGTATGCATCTGAAATATATTCTGTGGAAAAGGATATATATCACATTAAATATATTTTATTTTATACATCTATTAAACAAATGTAAAAATATTCTTCATAACTTCACATGCTTAATGTAACATATGCTCATTGATTTTGTAAATACGATATCTCAGTTGCCAGCATGACACTGGGCAGAGTGTTGTATCACTGGTGTCCGTAATACACCACAAAGTATAAGTAAAAAAGCCGGCCTTATAGCTAATAATGTCTTAAATTTTTTAAAACACCATCTGCATAATTTCATTGGTAGGAACTGAATTGTGCCCAGGTGAATCAGCCAAGGACTTTATCACATGTAGATGAACAGGGGTGAATGGAAATTGATCTTCAGTTGTTTTTTTGAATTGACTCATGGAATGCAACAGGTTTCCTGTCTTCAAAAGGATCAAGTTTTATGTTAAGGATGGATTAATACAAAAGATAAGATTTTATGAAATGTATTTGCTTTTGTGTTGTGCAGAGTTAGTTTAACTGTGGTTAAAACTGCTGGCTGTGCAGGAGAATATTTTATATCAAACCTACCAAAATTATTGTGGAGCCCATAATAATAACTTGCTTCCTGTTTTTCTATAGTTTATGCATCATTATTGTCTGATTTGGGTTTTAAAATTAGAATTTAACTTCAGGGTGGGTGTGATTCATGTAACATAGATAAGAGAGCAAAGAAGTATTCATTTGAGTGCATGTTAATTGGTTTCAGCTAAATAAAGAGATTTTGGGTACCTTTTTACCTCTGTTTTTTTAGGGATTTTTGTTGTTTTAGAAGAATAAATTGAGAGAAAGAAATACATCATCTCCCTCTGATCCTCCTTGTAAAAATAAATTTTCATTGAGTCAAAGATGCCTTTGAATTAGGATATTCCAACCAAGTATGGTGAACCAAATGCATGCTCTCACAAATAAAATAATGTTAATAATTTCAATAGCATTGTTACTAATTTTTAAGACTTTTGTGCAAATGACAATTATATGCAGAACTTTTCCTTGTCTGTATATTTTTAATTTTGTTTTCCTTTACCAGGTTAAAGGAACTGTCTTGAAGGGTCATTTTAGGTACCACACAAAACCTTCTGCCACTAGTGCCTAAAGGGGAAAGCAAAGAACTAAGCATTGAAAATACATAGCAAAACCAGTGTGAACTCAAAATATTTGCATATTACTTTCTCTGCAATGTTCAGCATGTTTGCATGGGCAGATAAGTATGTTTATTACAGTCTGAGTAAAGGTATCACCAGTACCTTCTACTGGGTTTAACTCAGTCCACCAGTGGGACTCAGAAAACCTTGAAGGGAGGCATGGAGTCAATTTATGCAAAACTGACAGCAAGAAATGCTCAAGGTCTATGCCACAGAGCCAGCCACAGGGCTGGCAAAGGACTCATTTCCAGTCCCCTGTCTGGAGAAAGGCTGAAGCTTATGGCATGGTTTTGTGATCTCTCAGATACTTAGCTGCTCCTGCTCTGCTGCAAAAGCAGTTTTGATACCCCATGTTGACCTAAGAAGCAAGAGAGATACCACTCTGCATACTTCTATGTGTTTATTCTCTTGAGGCTTACTGTAGAGATCAAGGATAGTGATCAAAGAACTAACTGCACATCAAGTAAGTCGTGTGGCCATCAATTAGCCTGATGAGACATCTACAGCACAGTGATGTTCGCAGTTTTGCTGTTGGCTTTTTCTTTTTCTTTTCCTGTTTTGTTTTGTGGCAAATGCAAGTAGGAATTCATAGATGTCAAGTGAATGGCTGAAAAAAGCCATTTTCTGCAAGCCTTGACCTTAAACTTGTATGGTTCATCTCAGTCTAGAAGGGACTTTTCACCATACATAGTATTTAAAGAGTTTCATCGATTTCCCAAGTTCCCCTCCTTCCAACCAATAGCTCTGGTGCAACTGTTTCTGATTAGGAAGTTGGCCATTTCAAGGGATATTGCCCTCTTCACAGATCTCTTTCAGAATAGGAAGAACTTTCTTTCCTTAACCTTAGATTGTCCCTGCTTTTATGATGTTCAGTGTTAAATTGAAAGTGTCTAGGATGTATGAGTAAGGGTGACTTTCTTTCAGAAGGGGAAGCATTTTTCAGAAACTGTCAAAAGCTAAGATTCACTAAAGTCACAAAAAGTATTTTCCACATAGTTCTTTCCTTACACATTTTCTTTATCTTTGAACTGAAAAGAACAGCAATATTACTCTAATTCCAAAGTTTTGCAGTTCATTGATAGCACAGATATCATTCAAATTACATACAAGAGATGTGCAATTATTTTGCTTGGTAAAACAGGCTCTAGATATATTTTCCACTGAGTCTATGCACATAATTGTATTTAACCATTGAATTGGTAAACCCCATTTCAAACACTGCATTTCAAACTGCATAACTTTTTTTAATTAAAAATGTTCCAAAAAAATTAAGCACTGCAGGGGCACTGCTCCCTCTTTGAGTCAGTACTCTGAACAAAGAGGTAGAGGCCTAATCAAATGTTCTATATTGTGGACATGAAGATACCTCAGTCCACTGTGTCCAAGCAATTCTTGTTGTAGAAAACAGTTTAATATTTAGAGACAGAATATGAAGGAGAATCAGAGAACAATCCTTTAATTCACTGGCTGAGTGATCAGTTAGAGATTAGGCTTCTTCATTTCAGTCTTCATCACAGTGAATATTTATTTAATCCTGCAAAATGACAAGAGGCAGTTTGATACCTCAAGACTAGAGCTACAGTGTTATAACTGTGTTTTAGGGGATCTGGGCTAGCATTCCTAGGCCGTAGGAACACATAGTTTTTCTCTAGGTTTGTTCAGGGTACTCTTAACCCATTCCACAGCCTAGCTAAATAAGTCTCTTGGCCAATGGTCCTAATCATAAATCTATAAAATTCCATCCTAAAATCAAGTAGATCATTAGCCACTCTTCCTGGAATGCACTACCTGTGCCCTTAATGGTTAGGAACCGTTTTATAACTTCCATCTCTAATTTATTTGCACTTGTTTATAGGCTTTTGCTCACGCACCATTGTTAACTTCTAACTAAATAGATAATTTTCATCCTTAAAGATTTTTGTCCTTTCCTCCTCAGTGCATTCATATTCTTTTCTTACCTTTATTTTTTTCTGTTCAGGATATTCTCTACCACAAAGTCTGATTGCCTCAGTTTGAAACACAGGTGCTTTGCTCCTTTGATTACTTGAGCAGACAAGTTCTGTGCTGGTTGCAGCTTGAAAGAACTGGTTTTTGAAGAAAGGTGACTGGACCTATGTTTTTTGCCAATTCCATCTTACATTATGACTTTAACACATTCTTGTCTTTTTGGGAAATGGCTGTTAACTGCTATTTATGTATCTCCCTTGGTGCATCCCATGCATGTATGCATATGTCATTCCTATACACTTTGCCTCCTTCTTTAGACTAGTTAGGAAGAAGTCTGCTTTTGCTTTGCATAGAAGTCTCCTGCTTTCTGCTTCTTACCAAGCAGCTGGAGAACACACTATCCAAGAAGAAAGTGTTCTTCTCAATAGGAACTGCATGGTAGAATTTCTCTTGTTCTGTTTTGTGTTTTGGGGTTGTTTGGGGTCTTTTTTACAGAATTACCCATCTGGCCTGGTTTAGATGTATTTTCTAAAATAAGACCAATCTTACCTAATTTGCCTTTAACTATCTTGACAAGATCTCTGCCATCTTCAAAGGAAGTCAAGAATGAACACAAGTCTGGATGCAGACAAATCCCATTTTCTGAATCTGGTTCCACTAAAACTGTCTGCCTTCCTTTGGCTCAGCTAGGTTTTTTTTTGTTATTGTTGAAACATCTTGTTACTCTAAAAGGAAAAAGTTAAAACCTGAGCCTATTAAAACACAGTTGCTTCTTTGTCTTTCTGCAGGGTCTATTTGTCTCTCCCAAAGTTTTTTTGTGTGTGATCTCAGGAAGAATGGTTTAAAGAAAAATCTTATTTTCAGCTGAACCTAATGAACGCCCAGTCTTTTAAAACTATCTATGCTTTGTCTCATTTTATTCTTTGAGGGAAAAGTAGAACACACACACAAAAAGGAAAATTTTTGGTGAAGTTTCCTGCTTGCAAACATAAAGATGTGAGCCATTTTATAAGGCTTTAAAAACAGAAATATTTGGGCCTATGTTTCTTCTCAAACCAGTGCAATTTGTCATTTTCACCATGTAAATGGATTGGGAGTAGAATGAGATTCAGCAGCTTTGTTCTATCTGTATTGTACCCAAGGAGTTGTTTATCTGTGTTCAGAGTCAACTAACTGCATTTCATGGTAGTCAGCAAAGGTATTTATATGTGGAGCACCTAAATGGCTTCACATTCAGGTCCTTTGCAGACCCCTTGTTCACAGTTTGGTGGCTTCTAATATTTCTTTGTATGATGGAAAAAGGTTGATAGTATATTAAAATAACAGTTGGATACTATGACTTGGAACTCATTCTCTATAATGCTAATCTGAGACTTTCAACTAAAAATCCCTCGAACTCTTTAAAGAATTGGCATACTAAAATTCTTGAAGTTGATTTCTTAAAGAATATTTCTCAAAAGAAATGTAGATAAATGGATGGTATTTTGGGTAATCAAAATGAGAGTCTTGCTGTTAATTAACCCTTAGCTCTTGAAGCTTGAACTATGGTGCGACATGCACTGTAAAAAAGTGTGGCAACGTAAATACTTCTCAAAATACATCATATGTCCTTTGGTCAGAGTCATAAATCCTAGACCATTGCTAATATTACTTCACTATTAGTCAGGAACATGTTAAAAAAACTCTTGAAAGTTCTGGGAAAGCAATCTCCATAGTGAAATATTGGGCTTACTTTATTTGAGCATGGGAAATGAGGAGATGTATCTTTCATGAATGATATGAAGCTGTTCTTTACAGAGCTTTCTAAGTCTCGATTGTTGCTATACCCTAAAGCTTCTTGTTGCAGGTCTTCATATGGTAGGTGTGATTTTTATCTCTGTTTTTCAGTCATTCCTAAGACCAGCCTAATCCAGTTGCAAGTGGCCAGATAAATAGTTAAATTTTATTGTAGCCCCAGATCATCTTATCCAGTGTAGACTACAATGAATTACTCTTTGTCTGTGGCATGAACTTCTCATCAGAAGCTTCCAGGATTATTTTAACCAAGCCAGCCTGGAGGTATGGGGGTCATCTCATCTAACATAGACATTTAGCAACCAGCTCTCAGGCTTAAATCAGTGTGTTGTCCATCAGTGTCGTACATAAAGATCCCCAATGGCATTTAATGCCATGCTAGTTGTAAAAGGAAAGTCCCCATTCTACAACTAGAAAACAGGCAAACAAACATGAAATCCCAGATCCTTAATGGCATTTAGACCTCTAAGCCCCCCAGTAAATCCTTCTACTCTTGGGCAATGTAAAATTGAATAGAAAATCCGTGGAAGAGCTATTTCTTCCATTCTGTTACCACTGAGGCACCCTTCCTGTTCAGGCCCTTCTAGAAGAAAGAAGCAAAGCAATGGACTCAGCAAGGCTCTTCTGAGAATAATATTCAAATTATCTCATTTGAGTCTTGAGGTTTTGCAAGCTTGTGTAACAGGTGGTAGTCTTGCTCCAAAGCTGAATATCTGTTTGAGGCACACAGCCAAGAATCTTAAAACACTAATCACATACTACCAGCTGCAGGCAATCATATGGGTTTCCTTAGCTCCCTAAAAAAGATAACCAGTGTGGTGGGGGGTGTGTGTGTGCCTATTTCTGTCTGCAGAGATATATGAAAGTGGGTTAACAGCACACATTACTTCTTTCCATATGCATTTTTCTGTCCAGTGAAGTTTTCATGTAAGCCTACAGATAAAATATTACAGGTTTTAAAAATATCACTCTACAGAATATAAAAGCATCTATTTTCATTTTTTTCATCTGTGTAAGACACCTTTTGTGATGAGAATTTAACATTTTTTTCTTGTTATTACCTTTTCCATTCAGAAAGAAAACAACAGATAGAACCCTTTGAATGGGTTACTTCTTCACATTCATTAAAAGGTCAATGTCTGGACCTGGCATTCATACAATGAAAAACCCACATTGGTTTTACCTTTAAAACAGTGGACTGAAATGACAGTTTGTGTTTGGTTGTGCTACCCCCAACCTTTTTCTTTTTCAGAGAAAGGAAGGGGAAAAGAAATGACGTGAGACAGGAAGCAGGCTAGAGGAAAAAGGAGATAGGTCAGTGATAAGTAAGAGAAAATAGCTCTTATAAAAAATGACCACTTCTGAGTCAAGAGAATGGGCTAATGATCATACTTGTCAGTATCACTGTTAACAGGGATTTTCTTTTTTTCTTTATTTTCAATAAGGTATTTTTGCATGGGAATGCCCTACGAGACCCTCAACAGTAAGTCTGCCTAGAAGTATTCTAATTAACTGTAGCAAATGGTCTACAATGCTGTCAAGTTAATGCCTTCTATCTGGTTGTTCACTGGCCATCATGCATTATTGTTCAGCGAATGACAGCAGTCAGGTTATTAAAGGTGTAGATATTAAATTAACAACAGTGGTAAACATCGTAGCTGTACTTCACGTCTCAGCAGAGCCAATGAAGTGGATGACACTGAATCCATGCTGATATGTTGCAATGACAGATGGGCATCATTTAACACAATACATCAGTGGGCAACCCACGTACCACAGCTGTCCTCCACTAAATGAATTAGATCAGGGTAATTAATCTAAGGCAGAAAGTATGACTAAAGTGGGTCCTAAGCGGAATTAGAAACTAATAAAATATTCTGTTAAAAAGGGAAGGAAAAAAAAACCAAAAAAATAAAAGGGCTCAGTGCAGCCTAAGTGTGGAAATGGTTGTTAAGTATTTTAATTGCACACACAAAAGGCAATTCCCATATTTCCTTGTGTGAAGGAGTATATAATAAACAATTTTTTTTTCCCCAGGATTGTATCATAATTTCTTTTGTGGCCACGTACAAGGGAGAGAACAATAAGGGAGCATGACCAAGATGATATGTTTGCCACAATCATAAAATCCTATCACCTTTATTACTTGCATATATTGCTGACAGAATTATTCCTTGTTACAGACCCTCCACTGATATTGATTGAGCTATTGAATTTCTATGGCATTTTGTCTTATTTCTGGTTTTGGCCAGGGAGGTAGCTAAAAAAATAAAAAAGCAACAACCAAACCTGCACAATTCCCTTTCCTTCACACAAAATTTGTAGTGTTTCTACATCATTGTTGTTCTCTTCCCCTTTTCCAACCTTTACTGGGTCAAAAAATGACTACAGAGGAGGACTAAAACAAGTCTGTCCTGCCGCCATACTGGTTGGTTACAAAAATATTTCAACACATGGATGTTCCATATGAATATGATGCAAGTTGATTTTTGATTAAAAACAAATCAATGTTATGATGTGCCTTTGAGATCATAAGCAATTTAAACATCAGAGGCTTAAAGCTAGGGTATATCAGTTCATCCGAAAATGCAGTCAATTTAAAGAGCAGTTGTAGAAGGGGAAGAGCAACAAAGAACTGCAGCCCTGAAAATTTCTTTGTTAGTCTTGCAGGTTCTGTATTAATTCCGTTCCACTTCATTTAGTGTATGACATCTGCAATGGAAAATTTCCCTAAAGAATGTCTCTGACAATGGTAAGCATTGATCAAGTGTCATGTACTCACTTGATTCTGTCAGCTCACTCTCAGCTTCTTTATTCTTTTCCCTTTGCCTAAGAGAGCCATCACCCTTTGAAACACTTCCTTCATTGTAGGTAGGGACTGAGATTTGCTACTACTTTTAACCTGTAGGGGAAAAGGGAGATGAGGAAGGAGAATTATTTTGGGAATAGGTATTATAGCAGCGACTATGTTAGACTAGTGTAATGAAAACATATGCTGCTACTAGGCTAGTGTGAACCTACAGACAATTCCTGAAATGTATTGATTTTTATGAGAGCGAGGTTTAAAAAATATGTCATGTGTGGGAGCTCTTCATTGTATTTGGAAGTGCACCTGAATGACTAAAACTAATTTATAGTTGTTTTGGTAAACTCTTCATTGTGAAACAAACCGTACTCTCTGTGAGCATTGCAAGCTCTTTTTCTGAGACTTTCCACACTGGTAAACCAGAGCAGTCATGAAAAGATTATATGGCATATGCTTGGATACTCTAGCATAACATACTCCTTATGTAGGTTGGGTTTGCATGTGTAAATACTATATGAGTGACAGAATGACAGGCCCTCAGTTGTTTTTAATTAATACACATCTACTTTTGTGCTACTTTTTCTTCTGTGGCATCATGGAAAATAAAAATGTCCATCCAACATACCAGCAATATCTCTCACTAATCCATTTATGCTTTCATTATTGCATCCTCCTCTTTGTGTTCCTTGAAACGCATTTCACTGCCATGCTCAAAACCTATATGCACAGATCAGTATTTTCCCTGTAGCTTTGTGTACATACATAATGGATTTCCTCCACCTTTAAGTTCAAGACGCAGCATAACTCTTGTCTGCCCACTTTTATACAGATGGAATTTTCCTTTGTGCAGATAATCATGGCATGCCTTCCCTGACCAAAGGGATACTTCTATTTTCTTGTCTTCAGGTTTTATTTCTTTTCTGATTCCCCCCAGAAAATCAGCCAAATAGCATTGGCTGAATCAAACAACATGTGCCATTTTATGAACTTATTCTTGCACAATATATAAACGTTTTTAACCTACCCACTGATGGTTTCTATGCAAGTATATTATCAGTTTTATCTTTGTAGACATTCCATCACTAATGTCTAGTTTTTAATTACTTCACTCGTATAAAAACTCTAAATATCACAACTTTTTGAGATCAGGGGTCATATATACTTAGGGTTTTAGATACAGTAATTTCTATGATTATGAGCATACCAATAAATAAAGCATGGACTGCAGTATAAATGAAATGTATAGAATGTGCTGTCTGTGAATATTCAAGAAAATAAAATGCCCTCAGTTTTTCTCTATTACATTTCTTCTGATTTGCACAAATGTTTATGCCCATGGGAGGAATATCCTTTCCCCAAAATCATGCTAGCAATTGGCCCAGAAAGTTGCATATGTTTTTTTTTGTTATGCAAGACACTGGGAACTAAATGGAGACAGTAAATTAACCCTGGGTAAATGGCCAGAAAACTTGGGACAGCCACAACTTCAGTTTCTTCTGACTTGATCCCAATTGAATTGCTTTGAGGTGAAATGTTACAAATGTCTCATTGTTATCTTCTCTGACTTGGCCTCCATAAAATGATCCACTTTTTGCAAACTTTTGAAAATTAGCATCTGTAACCAAGTATAATCACCTACATTGCAGAAATATCATGCATAAATTAAGTTAGAAATAAGTGATGATTTATCAAGGTGTCGGTGTCAGTGTCAGTGTCATGTGGTGATGGATGAACCAAAAAGATGTAATAGTTCAGTCTGGATACTCGTAGAAGTACTGCATCTTCATCAGCAATATATTATTGTAGCTTCTTTTGAAAAGTAGCTGAAAACCATAGAAGAAACAACTGCCACCTTGCATATTCCATGGTCCCTTAGTGCCCAAGTTTTCTGATGCAACTTGTCTCTTATAAGTTATTTGAAATGTCTAGTGATGAAGGTTTTATTTGCTATGCTGACTACACTGAAATTTGGAAGATAGTATAAGTTTTACGAATTTTATTGGCTGTTCATGCAGTATCCAGCATAAAGGACTCATCATCACTGTAGCCTTCAGTTACTTTTACAACTTAAAAATGAATTATGAATATAATAGTGATTTTTTATTAATATGAAAGTGAATATTTCTCTTAATATCCTAATATGGCTTATTTTACAACATAACATTGCAGTGCTCAGACCACAAGTTCTAAAGGAGATGTGGACATGACATCTCAGGACAGAAGGAGATTGTATAGAGATGAAATAATAGAATATTACACTTTTTTCTTTGTCTTTTCAAAGAAACAGTGACACTGGTTTCAACACTGGTAAATGCTTTTATATAAATACTCTGTGGATTGAATTCCTCTGTTTGACTACAAAACTGTTCACCTAAGACAAAAGTAATATTTTTTCCTAAGATTCATCAGTCCCACAAGGGATTATCATGAAAGATAGAGAGTTCAAATCATTCTTCATTATCATTAAATTCTATACATAGTTTGCTGAATCAGCCCAGAAAAGGTTACAATGTTATGTGATCAATGATCCACGGGGATTGGAAAAACTAATCAGAATATGATCACGTGAGATTTCACAATCAGCAGATGATAACATCTCAAAACTGCTGACTTCAAAGGAGCAAAAATTATTTCAAATGGCACTGCTAAACTTCCACTGCAATATACCTAGCTTTTGCAATTGCACTTCAACACTTTTTCTTCACTGTCACCATTACACTTACTTTTATATGGTATTTTCCATATGGAACTAGAGATAGTTTCTGAACCTGTGATTATATGAGAAAAATATTTCTTAGCCCGATTCATAACAAATACCCTCATATCATATATCCAGCCTATGTCTGCAGAGAGAAACTTGTTGGCCAGCATTCTCAAAACAATTATGAAGCAAGAGGGTACTTTGTTTATTAGATGTAACTGTAAACATTTAAGTTCCTTGAACATTAAGTTCAATTAACTTTGGGGAATGCTGAGAATTAGTTTTGTAAGGGTAAGACACCACAGTATGATGGAAACTGGTTTTTTTAGGGTCCGTTTTCAGTATAAGTTTTATTGATATGCTATTTAAGGTTTCCAAAAGAGTTCCTTATTAGAGAAGTTATGCATGTATAACTTCTTGAAATTTCTGCTGTACAGAAACAGAAAATTAGACTTAACCAAACCATTGACACTATTTCAGAAGCTTCACTGCACTTGCTAAGTTTCCAGGGCTTTTTTTTTTTGTTGAATCTATTAATTTCTAAACAAGTAGAAATGTAATAGCATCTCATGTCAGGCTTGTGTTAAATCTTTAGTAAGAACTAAACCATATTTTCACTAACTTCCAGCAACTACAAAGATTACAAAAAGATTGTTTGGCCTTAAATCTCTTATCAGAATATGTCAGGTTAAATGGTCATAACCCTCTTCTTTTCCTGACCCAGTCTGATGAGGCTAATTAATGTCAACATTAGCTCCCAGCAGCCTTTGCAATCTTAACAGCTTTAAGTATGGTAATGGGCTGCAAGGCAAATGCCAAGAGGCATGACTTTTTGTGTCCTTTTCCTTTCCCTAGCACAAGCATAGAGTTAGTCTCAATAAATCTGTGTGATATATTTTATCATACTTGACCCAAGAACTGGGAGAGTGGGAGTTTCTCCGGAAGAGAATATTTAGTTCCCACTGGCGATGCATGTGTTTTCATTCTGGGAGGTGTGGTCCACACATTTTAGTTCTCATGGTGGGTAATCTAATTTTATTACAAAGGGTGTGAATAAAACTCACTTAATTTTCTGCTGCATTGCATCTTTCTTGTTTCTATGTCTTTTGAAACTCAAATGCTGCCTGCTAGGCTAGTTCAGCTTTGGTGTACTGAAGCTTGAGGAGAAGTGTGCTGGAAAACAAGACATAAGGATAAAAAAAGGTCAGGAAAAATGAATAAACTAATCACAATCGAGTACTCTCGTCACCAAAGGAAGCAACCCTTCATTTATTTTACTCAGGAAGGAGACCAGTAACTCACTAGTTTTATGTATCAACAATTATCAGGTCTTATTATCTTCTAATCTGAGACTCTAGATCTCAGATAAACCTTCAATACCAAGTAAATAAATAAACATTTTGTCTGTGAAATATAGAGGAACATTCACCAGGGTCCGACTTTTGCATTTTTGAGACAAAACCAAATATTAATGTGAAGCCAATCTGTATATTACTGAGGGGCTTTCTATTGCTTTTGTGGGCTGTGACTCAGGCCCCTGATGAATGATGTCTCTCTTAAGGAACAATTTTCTCAGTCCTTTTCCTTTACTCTTGCCCATTTTCTGCCCCTATTTTATTTAAAATAATCTTCTCATTATATTTTATCAGTGTGCTTTCTGGTCCACTGAAATCCAACACTGGAATTAGAACATGGAGTTGACAGAAATGTTTCATTGATTGCAGTGTCACTGACCCATGGATTTGTTTTACTAATTGCAACATTTTTAGAACTGGTTCTATATATTTTATTAGAAACAATTCAGAAAGGAAATCTACTTGGGTGAAACTAGAGTTAGATCTGTTGAAGGTCTTCACACCAAAAATTAGGACATCATTTGTAGCAAAGAATTAAAACATGTCAACACGTGAAATACACTGCTGAAAAGATCCTTAGCAGTATTCAGAAATGTAAGAACATGATCCTCACTGTTATAAACTGACACGGAGAAACTGGACATAATATCTATTCTCAGGTCACTTACATTGCTGGAACCACATTGGGCTTCAATTTTCTCCAGTTAATCTTGTTATTATTCATACCACTCTAACAAAATTTTGGCAGTATGATGTTATTTTGCATCCAGTTTTGAACAGCATCCTAAGTGGCAGGATGAGTTAAAAAGCAGCTGAGTTCCTGAGGTGCAAAGCTGTTGCAGACTTTTTCAGAGTTCCTCCTGATCTAAATTACTGGAAAAGAAGAATATTCTCAGTGATGGTTTCTACAAATGGAGATCCTCAGACAACACACTTATAAAGGACTGTCAGATTGAGTTAATTCTAAATTTACGAAACAGGTATATAAAAATAAACAGAATTCCATATCCACAGAAATGTCTCACAATTCAGTACATTACACTTTAGGTACCCCCGTTTCAGACAGCAGCTTACATAGCTTTCAAATACATCAGTGAGTATTTAGGGCTTGCTGCTGTAGAATGGCTTGAAATAACAAGAATTTTATTCACTTAGTATTTCATAGAATGGAGGAGAAAGAGAACATCTTCTGCCACAAGACAGGAGGATAAATAATGACTGTTTGAAACAGAAAACAGAAGAATGTGCACTGAAACTAGCATGTCATTTGTACTACCAGACGCAGTGAAAATGTCATTGAAGTTACTGTAGGCTCTAACCAGAATTTCAGAGTACAAGTATTATAAAATATTATACAAAAAATGTGAAAGTCTTTTATCTGACTTAAATAACCTGGAGCCTATCATTTACAACAATAAAGGGGGAAAAAAACAATACCAAAATCCACCCCCAAACCCTCCAACACACCTCATCCCCAGCTGTTGTTTAGGAATGAAGTGAGATGTATTGCCTCAGCTAAGAGAATAGATAATGTTATACATTACAAGTTATTTGGCTTACCTTAACTGTCAAATGTCCTTCCTTCAACCCTACATAACCCTTTCTCATTATTCTACAGGGATTTCCACTTTTAGTTTAAATGGATTAAATTCTGTCTTCATTTCTATCAGTGAGAATTTTGCAGCTAGTCGTAAGTGAAAAAACAGGATTTCAGTTGGTGTCTGTATGCACCTTAATTCATGTCCTCTGATCCATGAGCAATTCCCTTATGAGATAATTAAATGAGGCCGATGAGAGTCTATTCTGTTCTATTCATTGGTTCTCGGGCTGAAATCATCAGAGTGTAAGACCACCTGGCAGTAATACAGAAAGAGCCAGCTATCGCCCCTGGGCACAGGTATTGTCATACACGGTGAAATGTCTCTTACTGCTTTTCTGGAGTTTTGACAGTGTATGTTCAAGCTGCAATCTACGGAGCAGTCTGAGTCTCTAGGTGCAGAAGGAAGTGGCTGAACTAAATGGTAACTCTGGCTACACCAGAGCTTAGCTCTGCTGCAGCAGTTTCTCACTGTGGGTTTGAAAGCTGGCTGGCGAATTGATGCTTAATATCCACCCACAAACTATCCCCAGAGTTCTCTGTCCTCTCAACTGTGTTCAGTATCTCATAGTCACTCAGACATTTGAAGACTTTGAGTGCCATTAAGCGAAAGCTGCCCACCCCTTTGTATTAAATGACACTACTAGGCTCTCCTTCAAATGCCTTGTACTTATTCTTCAGGGGAGAATTGTGTGCAGTAAAGCATTCAGCTATGCTAGGCATTTACACATTGCTTTCCAGTATAGATGCTGCTACATTTTTTATGTTAGAGCTGGCAATGTTGAAGAAGTGCATGTTGACCTGGCCATTTCCTTGCAGACAACACAAGTGTGGTTTAATTCAGAAAACAATTACACAAGGAAAGGGCAATGGCTTTTCTGACCCTTTCTGGTAGATCGCTTCATTCATATTGAAAATAGGAAGAAAGCCATGCAGTATTTTTTTGCTGGCATTGAATCACTGGAGAAGATGTGGTGTGATGTGATAAGAGAATGGATGAAATTGATTCGAAAGAAAAATTATCAAAACACACTTTCAAACATAGCTCTTAACAGAGTGTATTCCTCTATTCCCTTTTATAATTAACATCTAGTTTTTATCAGACTTCTTTCTGAAGTCTAAATAAATGCCCCTATTGTGTGGCTTCTGGCTTATATCTTGCAGAAGATACAGGTTCTAGTTCATCATTAAAAACAAATCCTAGTTTTATGAGCCATATAAAGAATAAGGCTGCCCATGGCTATAATTGAGTTACTGTTTTTTATCTCACTACAGTCTGTTGGATGTCTCTCTAGCTGTAAAACAAGCAATTTTACAAAGACCCTGCAGTGAACAGAGCAAGACTTTTGGTTTCTAGTTATTTAGTTCCATGTTTTCTCTGCTTTTTTTTTTTCCAGATATATCAAATGCAAATTAGATTTCTAGTTTCTCTTATTTCTTTGTTCCTTCCAAAGCTGAGATTGATAGCTTTAAGGAGATCAAAGTCAACTTTCAAATGTATCCAAAATTGATAATCTCCAGACTATCATACACCTTGTACTCAGAACAAAAACCTAAAATCCATAATGACATGAACATGGTAAATATGGTTCTTCTGTTAGATTAAGTAAAATTAGATTATACATGTTTTTTAGACTTCAAAGGCCTGTCCTTTCTGTTGGGTTTCTTTAAGGTCTCAAAGGCACTGTGAACTCCCTTTTGTGTAAGCATAATAAAAGACACTGCAGCAAGAACCTGAGAGGAACTTTTCTTGCTACATTGCAGTTTCAAAGAAAAACAGACCAAACATTTGAAGAAAAGCAGAACATTTCTAGTTTACTTAAAGCAAATATAGCAGTAGAATTTGCCTCAAAACTAGTTTGTGTTTCATACCTGACTGTATAAACAGTGCTTTATTTTAAATATGCTGGCTGAACAGGTTACCAAAACAAAGAAACAAAAAAGAAGGGCCCTTATATTCTCTTCTGATGATAAGAAAAATGAAGGGAAAAAAATGCACATTTCCAATGGAGTGCAAAATCCGCAGGTCTAATTCAAAGGCAGTTCCCATTGATACTAATGAACAAGGAGAATATTGCCTAATGTCCATATTTTTGACTCAAATACTTGGTGCGAATGAGGCTACGGTTGGGGCCCACAGAAAGTTGCATGACCAGGGATATGTCAAAACCATTGGTGCAGATCGCACGTATCCGGACACCATCACTGCGGAGCGGCTCTCCAGCAGTGGCAGGATAGTTGGCAGGAAGCCACGTTGCTTACTGGCTGGCAGCCAGTAGCTCTCCTCTGTGTCCCAGTGAGCAGATCGTAATAACTAATCCCAGGTTTGGGGAGAGGTTTTAGTATGCACTCTGTGGAGAATAATGTCAGGAAAAACTACATCCTCCCTTCCAGGAGTGCCTCTGATTTTTTTTACTGATGCTTTCTTTAGAGTGCTCAAAGGATGATGTTTGGAGAAGAAACAAACATTTTGATCTTCAAACTGCCCTTCTGTTCTCTTCCAAAAACCAAGAATGTTTTTGTGCGTGTGCATGTGAGAAGAGGGAAATAATCCTATTGTTCAGCATGGATAAACACTTCTGTGATTTGTACATATAAGTATTTGCATGGGGTAGTGCATGGTAATCTATTTATAAGCTAAAAAATACATTCTTTCCGACATGCCTTCCTGGTATAATATTGGGTGAGAATTTGATCATGTATATATGCTTGCAAAATATATCTTTTGTTATTCTCTGTGGTGCTAGAAGCACCTGCGTGTTTCCCTTGTGGAAAGTCTTGTGATGCAACAGAGATTCTCAGACAGCACTTCTGGGAAATATCAGAAACTCTACACAGTGCTAAAGCTAGAAGAAATAGAGGAGTTTGGATGTTTTTACACTTCAAAAACACTTAAGTCAAATATATAGTGCGAAAACACTAGATTGCCAAAAGAATTCCCTTCACTGACTGGTAAATAAGGATCAGCAAGGGGTGCCATCCTCATGTTGCCAATTGCTGTGTCCCAGATCCCACATCTAAGGGTAAGAATGTGTGTTGGTCTTTCTGGTGTCATCACTCAGCTGAGACTGACAGTAAAGGCACAAATTGTTGTCAGTTGTCATGAATTGGTATGCGTTATAACCTAGGTCTTGATGTAAAAATACTTGAGAATCGGTGACTTATAAGCTGAAACTGAATCACGATCATAGCTACACTGGAATAAAAGCTGTATTTATGCCAGGCTGAAATGAGGAATGTCATTCAAAGGAATTAGTAAATCTGATTACCTCTAGAATACAACTAGGCTCTAAAAAATAGTTGAAAGGCAAAGAGCCAATATTTAATCTTCAGTCCACAAGTGCATTTAATTAAAATAAGAGGGAAAAGAAGAATTAAATCTTACAGGAAAATACAGCATAAGGAGTCATTTTCTCAGTTGCCACTGTCTTGACTAGAATTAGAGTCTGCTTTGGAATTCTTTAGTCTAAGCCCTTCCTGTCACGTTCCAGAGCTTTGCAGAACCAGAGAGAGTGAATAAGGTGGAAAGAGGTGGAGAACTGAGCTCTCATTTTCTTACATCTGTCAGCAGTTACACTGGTGGGAAGAAGGGAATACATCTTGGATCTTGCCAAAATGGTTCTAAAACATCATCAGTGGGTTTGCTTTGCTGGTTCCATCTGTCTGTGCCTCAGTGATCATGCAAGGTATTTTTAAGACACCTGCTGCTAATACAGTGGTTTTGCTTTTGAGGGAGTGGCATTCAGACTTGCAAAATCAAAGTATTGATCAGAATTCAGTGGAAGGCTTATTGTTAACTTGCCTATCTAGATTCCCATTACACTAACACCTGATGGGCTGGAACATTTTCTGAAGTATTCATTTTTCACTGTAGTGGCACTACTTTATAAATACGGATGACACCTTTGATCATAACAAAATTATACTAACGATGTGGATGGGGTTTTTTGTACTCTCACTCAAGACTTGGACCTAGGTGAGCTAAGGTTGAAATAAACAACACTTTGCTCCTTCTTTCTTTTACACTAGTAAGGAAAAAAAAGAGTAACAGGATGTTAATGCATTCACCACAGGAATTGTGGTGTGTGTCATCAAGCACTCGAGGGTTTCCAGTAGAAAGAGAAGAGGAATAGAACTGAAAACTTTAACTGTTCTCTGTCTTCCAATAATGCAGTGCCTGTTGAGTAAACTGAGTTCACCCAAATTGGTGTTTTTCACTGACAATTCAGTTTTTGGTGTTTTTAAAAGGACAGGTAAGTATTCAGCGTCAGAGCAAGAGCTTCAAACAGTAATTGTAAAGTTCTAATACCCTCTGTATTTTTCTTTATTTGAGGCATCACTCAACACTTAAGTCAGTTGCTTTGACCATGATTTCTATAGAAATAAGGTTTAGCTTTCACTGCACTGGGATTCTCCATTCCATCAAGTATTTACAGTACTGAAGAAGAAAGTCTGGAATTGTCAGTTTCATGGTAAATTCACAATTATTAGTATGAATTTCTTTCCATTTGTACTCCTTCTTCTAAATATCTTATTCAAAATTTTGTAAAAGAAGACTTCAGGAGGTATTTTGAATATTTCCAAGGGAAAGAAGATGCAAGCATGGTTCATTCACCCCCCCCCAATATTCCTTACAGTGAATGAAATCAAGCAAAACTTTGTGAATTCTCTGTTTTCTGTAATATACACAAGAGGTTTAGGGGGTGTAGATGCTTGCATATGCATACATATATGTCTGTGTGAAGAAAGAACATGTAAAAATTCAATTATTGCCATTTCAATATTTTAAAAAATTAGCTATTTAATTTCAAAGTATTGTTACTAATTTATTTTAATATCAGGAAGAGAGAAAAAGAAACCTTGGGAGATTGATAATACAACTATGTATGAAAATATTACTATAAATATGAAATATTACTTGGAAATTAGATATATTTAACTCCTGGGAGAAAACAATAAAGCTTCCTTAGTACAATTAAATTATACTTGTGGACACCTTCTTTAGAAGGTTACCATTGCTTACCCCAAAATTCTCCATGTTAAGTCAAGACATTGTCCACAGTTTAACAGCCTTTAAGCAGAGCAATCCGCAGTCAGTATTGTTATCAGTGGTATTTTCAGTTTACATCACATGTTATCTTACTGGTCTGTGATTATAACTGCTTGGAAATCAGGAGGAAGGAAGAACTCTTTCTTAGAGAAGTCTCTATCAGTTTCTTCCAGCTCAAGCTGTAAAATACAAGCACTGTGGTACACAATCTAGCACACTGATATCTATGAGGACACCTACATTTAAAATAAATAAATAAATAAAAGGACTACAGGATTAGTAAGAACTGTGTCACAAACTTGGCCCACTGTCCTTAGGGTAGATAACCTGCCAAACATTTAATCTAAAAAGATCACAGAACATCAGGCCTGTTTTAAGTTGAGGTCATCTATTCTTCTTGGTCATAATAGATTTTTTATGTCTGGATCTCCCTTAGCACTTTGTTAGTACATGATGTTGTTAGCTAGCTTACAGTAGTGAGACTCCAGAGCAAATAAACTGGTCCTGTGGTAAGCATTACAGTATAGGCATTGCTAATTATTTATTTCCTGCTGTTAAGCAGAAAACAGGCTTGACTGCCCTCACAACAGCTGCAGCATTACAATGTGTGAAACACTATGAACTTTATCTGCTAGCTCTCCTGAAGAGCTCTGGGGGCAATGGGTATTACAAGCAGGTAGACTAGTTGTCAGAAGAGCCTTCTAAAGAGTCCTAGTGCATCAGCAGCAATTAATGCAGGTGGTATTTTAGACAAGGGAGCTAATGAGCTTTAATATGCATGCAGGTGAGGGAGTGCTGAATCAGTAGAGCCATTAATGAACCTATGACAGCCTAATTAGCTACAATTTAAAATCTATGGAATCTAATCAGAAGAGCTGAACACTGCTGCAAATCTGTGTATGAATGAGTCTTTCTAAATACTCCAATCTGTTGCTTAGTCACTGATTGATAGTAATTGCTTTTTTTCCTCTATTGTGTATAGGAAAATGCCCAATTTTGTTCTGATAGAGGAGGACACAACATTGAAGTTAAATGCCTGAGAGTTTGACTGCTTAAGTTTTAATCAGGAGATGTTTAAAAAAAAATCAAAGTAAAATTAATTTCCAGCTCTGAATATAGATGATTAAAAATACACCACCAACTTTTCATGTATTTGGCTGGCAGAGATTATATGCTTGTTAATCAACTCCAAATAGCTTATATGAAATTAAAGCTAGAACTACTGCTGAAGTAGCATAAAATACATATATTAATATAAGAACTTCTTCATATAGGAATTTTATTAAACACTTTAGATGAATGATTTTTAATACAACCAAAAAAAGAATTTTCCTATAAAAGGGAACAATAATGTCTCCTGAATGTTGTTATTAAAAAACCTCAAAAATAATAAGAAACCTATTACGAAATATATTTTCCTTTTCCAAAATCACTATGGGGAATAGAGTATTTGGTAGTGCACAGTAAGGAGAATACGCAACACAATGAAAGGATATGTCCAGTATTCTTGGTGACATCTGAAGTACTCTGAATGAAGGTTTTAATACCTGAAACACTGTGTTGACAGCTCAAGTCCTACTACTTCATGCAGAATCATCAGAATTTTCCTTTACTAGCAAGCTACCTATCTCTTTCAAAAGTGCAATAGGCAGGCACGTATGAGACTGGTGAGTAGGAAGTTGCTGAAGAGATGAGGATGTGGTTTTGGCTCAATCCTCTTATCCTTGGTATGCTTAGTAAACATTACTGTACTGAACATGGGTATAAATATGAATCTACAGGGGATGAGTTTTTCAGTCATAGCTGCTGCCTAAGAGCTTGGAATTGCTGTGTGCACAGCAGGCAGATGAAGAAGAAAGGGGAGGGGGAGAGCGGGAGATGGGTCAGTAGGTGTGGAAAGGAGGATGTTACAGATTACACCTTAAAGATTACATCTTTCTTCACTTGATTCCATGGTAATTGAGACCACTTGATGCTCCCTAGATTCCAGCTTCCCTCGGTTGCCACCCTACAGATGAATTAGGAAATACCAGGGGGAAAGTACTGTATAGTATTTCCAAGGAGGAGCTATCAGCCTTGTTGCTTGCTTCCACCACTGCCTCAAATTTACTGGATTTCAAGTAGAAACTGCTCAAGAAAACTGGGCTTAAAAATCAGTATTTAGATTTTAAGATGTCTCCCCATAGCCTGTTAAGCCTTTGTTTCCCAGAGTTAGCATTAAGAATTGCATTTTCAGCAAGTCAGCCTTTATTGAAAGGAAGTCACACATATTTTCTCCAAGATGTTATACAAAGGTTACTGAGAAGCTATTGAGACATCTGCTACCTGACAGTCTTACAGACAAACACAGGCTTCAGGCCAGATGTGGACTTTGAATAGCTGTTTGTGAATGTCTTTTGGATCAAGATGCACTCAGTGATGACATCTCTTAAGAATTCTGAATGAAGAATAACACTTAGAGAATTGCCATCTGATCAAAGAAAAATCATGGACAGAAGAAATGGTGAAATTCATTGAATAAATAATTTGCTAGGAATAATTTCCTTGGCTGTAATTATCACTGCCACTCACACAAGTAATTTGCTGAAGCAGCAACACCAACTTCAGTGCAGATGAACTTTATTTCTGGCAGTATGGGTTTTTTTTAAATCATACAGATATTGAAGTCTGATTTCACATAACCCGACTGCACGATTTTCTTTTGACAAAGTGAAGAACCACATCTCAATAGGTTCCATTTCACATACTTTTTTTACCTTGTAGTTCTAGTTATCGAATTATATAGCAGGAGAAAGAAATAAACATTGGTCCAGATCCTGAAGTCTTTATTGTGAGGATAGGAAATTCGCTTGAATTTTGTATGTAGAATCAATCCCTAAAAGGTTTGCTCTATTTATTTTAGCCTTCTCTAAAGTAGTGAAATGTTTTAATTTCATGGACACATCTGCTATAATAACCACATTGTTACACAGTAGTCTTCAGTTGAGGTTCATCTTTCTCTTAGTTCCTTTGCTCTCTATGACTACATATATATACACACGTATACCTATTAACATTCACAGAGGTATTTACTGTGCATAATGTGAGTTTATCGTTCCTTGTTTTGCAGTAATGTTATATAGAAGGCTCAATTCTCAGCTCATCATTATTGTTAAGACCATAAATATTTTTAATGTCATTTTTTTCAGTCTTTTTCCTGCACACAGATTATATATATTACATTATTTATAGATTATAGATTTATATGTATATTATATACATTATATTAATTATAGATTATACGTACTATGTATATATTATATACTATATAACAGATTAGAACTTTTTATCAGTGTAGTCAATATCTTCAGAGTTGTATCAAGAATGAGAATCCAGGGCCTGGCTGCTCCTGGCCCCTGTATGGAAACTCAGGGATACATAGTATAAATACTAGAGGAACATGTCTGAGAGTGAGGTTTCATGTTCATACTACCGCAGAAAGGCTGACATGCAGGAATAGAAATGAATACTGGTAGGAGAAGTCATGGAGTCTGACTTTTCTCTTTGTACAGTATCATTAGATATGGTGGAATGATAGATAATGGAGGAAGCAGAGACAGACACCTGACCCAAACTGACCAAAGAGGTTATTCCATAACACAGCACGTCATGTCCAGGATGTGAACACGGAGAGCAGAGACCCAGAAGGGTGTGGTGGTGGTGGACTGGGAGTGCACGGCATCGTCAGGTTTTTGGTATTGGGGGGTTCGCTGCTGGGGGGTGCACTGGCTGGGTCGGGCTTGGTGAGAAGTCATATTATCTTTCCTTGTATTTCTCTTGTATTATTATTGGTGGTAGCAGCAGTAATTTGTGTTATACCTTAGTTACTGAACTGTTCTTATCTCAACCTGTGGGAGTTGAATTCTTTTAATTCTCCTCCCCATCCCCCCAGGACTGGGGGAAGAAAGAGAGGGGAGGGAGTGAGTGAGAAAACTGCATATGTGGGGGTCTTAAACCACGACACTGGGCTGGAAAAAACCCTCACAACCTTTTATAAAAGTTCTATCATCCTCTAGAAAACAGGTTTGCAAGAAATAATATAATTTAAAATATCATTTAAAGTGATCAACTATGAAAGGTGATGAGCTCACAAATATTTAAATGTGAGGTAGCAGGGACCTCTCACATGCTTCTGTTTAAATGCCTGTTGGAGATGCTTGTTGAACGGAGCCAGGGAATGTGACATTATAAAAATGAAGCCATTGGTGAATAGAGCTGTCCCTATACTTGACTAACACAATGCAAGCTACATAAAACTATTTTTAAAAGAGCTTCTTTATTTTAACTTGTTTTAAAATATTTTTATTTATTTATTTTCATACAGTGGAAATTTTACATTTTATAGTGTTTCCTGCTGGGGCATAGTTGAATAAATTTATTTTAAGATGGTTGGTAAACTGTTTTGTTTTCGTACATCTCTGCTGTTGCATTTCTTAATAAATCATTTTTAAGGTGTCTGTTTCAGTGTTTTTCTTATTTCCTGCTGTGGAGATGAGGGGTTTAATAAACAATTTTTTGAAGTGGCTATTTTTATGGGTTTTTTTCTCCTGTAACCTGCTGTTACAGTGCTGGAAGCTTGTTACATGTTCATTTGTTTTAAATAGCTGCTGTTCGGTGTTGGTTTTTTTTTTTTCTTAGAAATGCTTCTTGTACATTAGCTTTCATTTTGAGAATTTAGTTCTCTCCGTAAATAAAACTGAGCAGGAAAAAGCAGTGGAACAGACTTAAAAAACAATAAATGTTAGTATTACAATTCATAGGAATAACTAACCTGAGGACTTAGTTATAATAGCATGTAACCATAAAGCTACAGCGTCAACCACTAACGTGTTCAGGATTGTCACATTTGAAGTAACTTTACTAAGTTTAAGCTCACTCATCTTACCTCGGTGTAGTTCACCACAGTTTGAGTGCTTATGTGGAGCTATGGCAGTTCAGTTGACTACATGGTAACATTTCAGGATGTGCTAACTCAACCATGGGTTTGAATGCAAACAAACATGCAGCAAATAGTCACGCGATCATAGTGAAACTATTCCTGAATTTTGGTTCCAATGATTACTCTCTTGTCAATATGAGACAGTTTCTAGAAATGTTGACATCACTTGTGTTGATTTTAATACCTTTTTTGAAAACTGGACCAGTTTAATGCTTCATTCTGTAGTCGAAGTTGTTATTTTTATCCACAAATGAATAGATATAAAAGCGTTGAATAATTTAGAATATTGCATGTGAAGTTGTCACTTAATATGAATTTTGTTTGGAAATAAAAAGCAGAAAAAGGCAGAGTGTTTCTCCAAAAATAATAAAAAAAAAATATAAATTAAAGAAAAATCATGATTTATCAGAAAATAAACAGTTAGATGAGAACTCCAACTCCAGAATTCATTCTGGATGTCCCACTAGGGCACCACCAGGATCTTTCTAGTAGCAGATCAGTGTTGTCAAGTCCAGAAATGCTAGGAGAATGAAGCAAACAGCACAATGAGATCAAAATTCTGATGTAAATAAGAAGAAAGGGTTAAAGATATAGAACTACAAAAATACAGGAAAATCACATAGATTTGGAAAGGTTTGATTTCAGTCAACATAATAATCTAGAGGGTTGATACACAGGCAAAGCTGAGCATTTTGGCTCTCTTAATAGTGTCTGAACATTAACAAAAGAAAACACAAAAGATTCTCAGAAGTGTGATGTAGCCTATTTCAAATACCAATCTTAGAATGGGATGGTTGATTTCCAGAAGCACCTCTCAGGACAGATAACCCTGGATGCTCAGTTCTGAACAAGTGAATTTATGTGAGACAAATCCTACCTTGTAATGTAATTGTGTGAACCTGGAGGCCTTTCATAAGAGCGAGCAGTTAAAGTGACTAGTGTTGTATAAGGCCACATCTTAGATCAGGTACATCTTCTATGTGATTATACTGGTTCACTGAATAGAATGAAGTTCTGCAATACTGTACTGAACAGAAGCTTCAGTGTAGTTAGCATTAATAGTCATTTTAGATAGTCAGTATTACTGCCAACTTCCAAAAGATAGCTAATACAACTGACTTCTGCTACTCTGATGAACATCAGCTTATGATGCACCACAGTTTGTCTACTGCAGAACCACAGTGTGGTTTTATCCCCTGCATAAATAGTTTAGTATATAAACCAGTCCTTGAACAGAAGTGGTCATAAACAGCACAGTGATCTATCCTAACAATAGGTTTTTCAGGCAGTAACTCTAGCCAGAGAAGATTAAGACAGAAAGGAAACTCCCTCACTGCTTGCTAGATACCACACAAAGACTGATTCAGAACATGAACGTCAATGCTCTCTATCTCAAGGGTACACTGTTGCAGGCTACGCATTTGAACAACTAGGAGTTCAATTTATCGACCTCTGCTCTAGTCTGGCATTGTATTTTATCTCTCAAATATATTTACCTATAGATTAAATCACAGGTCAGCGAAGGAAAAATAGCTATTCAAATACTCCTGTACTCACCTGTTCAGACTTTGCTATGGAGGCATTTCAAGTTCTTTGGGCAGTGCAGGCAGTTGAGACAACAGTTTTCTCTTAAGTAATGGGTATGTTGTGCTAAAGCCCAATCGCAGAACTTGCTTGGGGAAGACAGCCAAAGCTTTGCCTTTTATGTACAAAACAGTCTTCACAATTGCTACTTCGTATTTGCAGAGAATTTGAAGTGTCTGTGAAAATAAAATACATTTAAAAGCATTCGTTAGCCTTCCTTTCTGTATTAATTCTTACCCTCATCAAATCAACTTCTAAAACTCATTTAATGCTACCTGGTTTGTAGGTGAATGAAAGATATTTAGCTGTGTATCTGGCCCTTTTCATAAGCACAAAAAATACTTATAAATTCAGATTATGTGTACCTTACGGTATCAAATTAATGCAAATTGATAAGTGGCTTCACTTGTTAACCAAATCCTGAGTTATTTAAGTAATATTCTAATTCAAGTTTGAAATAGTTTATTTTCCTTACAAACAGTGTGAAAGTTTGTGTTTCCCAATTAATATAAGAGGAAGTTTTCTACTGACATCTGAAGAGTGGAGCAGCTGGAGGTGGAGAATGAAAAAGAGGTAGTAATAAGAATGTTTCACTAGAAAACCCTCATCTTCAAAAAAAAACCAGAAAACCAGAAGTGGAAGCAGACATTCTGAAATTCAAGTAATCTGTCAGGAACTTCGTCTAAATGAAATTCCCCAAAATTTAAAGTTTAAATAGTTATTCAAAGCTAAACATACTGGTCAGGATGAACTCTTCTTGATGGTCTTTTCTCAGCTTTAGCTGAAATGCTGTGATTTCTTACATGGCCTTATTCCCGCTCTAATTCCCCTCTTCTGGTCTAAAGAATTTCTGGGTACTTCAAAAAACTGCATTTTCCACGTCTGCGTTTCATGACAAATATATTGGCAGAATATCAAAATATTTTGTGTTAGCCTATCTGCTTACATTTCCTTTGAAATGAAGTGTTAGTTATTAATTATAATTGGAAGGCTCCACAAAATGTTGTATGTTTTGCTGTGTTATCAACAGCTATGATTGCACATGATTTGATTCTATAGTAAACTAAAAAAAAAAAAAAAGGCCTTATTAGGGAAAATGGGAAAAAAACCCAAGTGCTTGAACATCACTGTGATAGGCTGTGGTACAAATGGCTGATTATTGGAAATCAGAATATATGCCAAATCAACTGTCTCTGACACATTTAACTTCTTTTTTGTTGGTGTTGTTGATCTGCAGTGTGTGAATCTTGCTTGTTTGGGACAAGATATTTTGACATCGTTTTTGACTAGAAGGCTTTTATTCTAGGCTATGTGGGAAAATTTATCAAGATACGAAAGAGACATTTTACGCACTTACTGAAATATTTAAGCTCTGACTGCTGCTAGAGATATGATTAAAAATATCAAAATTTTTCAAAGATTGGAGCTATCATTGCAAAGCAAACAGATTTGAGCCACTAATAATACCAGGCATTACCTTGTGCTGCCTCTATCTTTCTTTTTTATTTTTTGCCTCACTTGAATATGAAGATATCCTGTGTGATTGAACTATCGAGTACTGAAGAGTCAGCATTGCTGCTACATTTGAAAGAGCTACATTGAGAACTTTATTATGCACATCTGAAAAGCAAAATCAGTAATTACAAACAACTTACAGGACAGCTGAATGTAGTTAAATCATTTACTTGCAATGCACCCACAATCTTAAAATGCTTTAATATATAAAAACATATTCAGCAGCTGCAGTGATTTATCTGACAGGCACTCTCTCTTAAGCTTATGGAAGCTCTTTTTTTAGGAAGGTGTATATGTTCCTTTATAAGCAAAAAGTAACCACAGGTGAAAGGACATCTATCTGCCTGATAGTTCCTTCAAACTCTTCTGATCATGGCCACAGAGCAGAGAACCGTGTAACATAACACAGTGTCATCGTCCTACAGATCACTGCAGAAATTGCCTATGTGTTTTTAAATGAAGGAAACTATTGTGTCACAATTAACTTACATAACATAACATATCATAATTATTGTTATTTAATGAAACAACATTAAAACATACTACTATTGATGGATAGGAGTAGCCTGAAGATATAGAAATAATCAGAGATGTATAAACATCTCTACGTATGTCTCATTATATCTACAAATGTCTGATTATCTTTGTATCTCCAGCCTTTTATCTATGCATCTAGGTTTGCAACTTTTTTGAAAAGTCTTAAGAACCAAAAGGCTCACATACCTTTACATGGGAAGTGTTTGGGTAGGAAAAAATTGAGAATATATTTCCATGAAGTGATGTCGCTTTTTACCTCACAGTTTTGATGCTGAATTTTTTTGGAGTATCATGTCCTGGTGTCTTCTCTGAGAGGTACTTATTTCCATTTTAAAGTCAAGCCTCTAGTCTTTGAAATGTGTGGTTACACAGGGAGTAATCTGATGGAGGCTTTGAGACTTGAAGCCCATAACCTTGGGAGACCTCACGTCTGCCTTTCAGCCACAATGTACCCTGAAGCAGAGTTGCATTAGCAGCTGTAAATTCAATCTCACTGTAGTTTAACCACTTTAGTCTTCTTTACTGGTAATTACACCATGGGAAATAACTATTTAAATGGAATCTTGTGCTACAATTACATTTTTCAAAAACTGATTACAAAATACAAGACAATTTTCAATTTAAACTTCCAAGTTTTAATTCAAAACAACTTTATAGTAACAATTTAGACCTGAGAATGTACAGACATTAAAGTGAGGCAACTTAACATTCCAGTTATTTGTACTGTTTCTTTATAAATATATTTCTAGCATTTCTGAAGATTAAATTCTGCCAACCAATGACTAATCATCAGGGCTGGATAAACATTTCACAATGAGCAAGTCATTTGAAAAACTGCCTTTTCAGTTAACTACACCTATGCATGTTTGAAATTTTTTAAACTAGGTCATGATATCCAGATGTAGAATAAATAAATAAATAAATCTACATGGCTGCACCAAAAGCTCTGGTATGGTGCTCTGTAAGGCAAATGTTTAGAATTGGTTGCAGGAGTGACATATGTTCCTGACCTATGCACTACATGCCCAAGAGTCAAATTATTCTATTTAGCTAAGAAATACAAGAACCTTGCTGCATAACAGTCGTTTGCCAATACTCTGGGAGCAATTCATAGAGGTACTCACCAGAAATTCCCAGTGATTCTATCGTTCTGCTCTAGAATGAGATTACTCCAGCCCTCAGGCTGGGAGCAGGGAAGAACAGTATGATATTTGCCTCAATTGCTGCTGGATCACTGCCTTCTGCAGTCAGGTATTCAGACAGCCGGGATCTTAAGATGGGAGGTGATGGAGGATTTTATAATCCAACAGTCACAGCTTGGCTATCCTGTTACATTCAGTTCAAATGCTAAACCTGAGTTAATTTTTTTTTTGTGGTTGCTAAAAAAACAAAGCAATAAGCAATACCATAGTATTCTGCAATGTTAAGATTCGATAAATGATTTTAAAGAGATGCTTTTACTATGAAAGAAGCCTTAAAGAGTCACATTTATTGTCTTACCTGATTCAGAAAAATTATCTTTTTAGATACTATAGACAGAAATGTATTGTTTCTACTTATACATGCTGGAACTAGATGATCTTAAGGTCCTTTCCAACCTTAACTATTCTCTGGTTCTATGAAGACAGAAGTTGTTTTTGAAAGATGACTCAAATAAGGAAAAAAGTTTATTAGAGGAACTGAAAAGGAAATGGTAAGTACAATCAATAACAACCACTTTCTGAGAATGTCCGAAACTTTCTGAGTTTAATGATTCACCACATTACTAAATAGATAAGGTTTGTGATAGCATAGTTATGAATTTATTCTCCTTGCACTTGATTTAGATTACTAACTTCAGTGGAGTTTTTCTTGTTTTATATCACTGTGAAAAGAGATTTGGCTTGGTGTATCAGATTTTATCATGTCATTGCATGGCAATTTATTAATTGTTACTGTACAGCATTTTGTAACAGTCTGGTAGGATTAGCAATTATTTTATATCTCACCACAAAAAAATAATTTTTAAGGATTGAATATAATAATTTTCATACTGATTAGTCAATTGTCAATAAAAGTGGTATTTGTCAAAAAAAGAAAGAAGTATTTTATTTTTATAACTGTGCATAGCAGAATAATGTATTATCTTTGGCTTGCGTACACTGATAGATAATTTTCTATTTACCTATGATAATACAGAATCTCATGTAAACAAAAAACCAACAAACCCCTAAACCCCAAACAAAGAAACAAAAATGAAATACAACGTAAACTCAAACAGCGAGCAACTGCTCCTTGAAAAGTCTGACATACAATACCATTATCAGTAAGGAAGGTCATGGGCATGATTCCTTACCCTTAACAGACCAATCTGATCAGACCCATCTGTGTCAAATCCTCCAGGCAAGGATATTTTACCATTGAATGGCATTTGTCCAGTCAGCAGTGAAATGAGTACCAGTGAGAGCCAAATAAAGCAACAGCAGATCACTCATCAGACATCCTGGAGATCTTCTGGCTTAGGGGCACTCCTCACTAGGAAGTTTTCACCACTTGCCTGTCATAACACAGCATGTATGGGTCCATTTGTAAAATAAACACATTAATTGCCAAAACTACTTTGAGTGACGCTGCAATTGCATATTGAAGCAGGAATCATTATTATCAGCCCTGTTCAAGGAGTTTCAGGGAAGTAGGGCTTTACAGGTCATACATTAAAATGATAAAAATTAATCTTTATGGAGACTTTCTTGGCATTAAAAGGGACAGCGAGCAAGGTACTAGGCAGGAGTTCTCCAGCAAACGACAGAGAAGCTATGGTCATCCTGCTATATTTTAATAATCAAGATATTTTGTGTTTACACTTGGGGAAAAAGGTAAATATCTAAGATTCTTCTGGAAAGAAACATGTCATCACATTATAGTGTAGTACTTTACTTATTTAAGAACAAAGTCAAGCAGCAAAATGATTTGCCGGAAGGTGAAGAAGATAATTTCTTCCTCAAACTGAGGATGCTCCGTATCTCACACACAAAGTCAAAAGTAAAGCCAGTCCTGAAAATTAAACTGAATACACCGATGCAAAGAGAATCATTAAAAAGA
Source organism: Brotogeris chrysoptera (assembly GCA_030323915.1). Classification (NCBI taxonomy): domain Eukaryota; kingdom Metazoa; phylum Chordata; class Aves; order Psittaciformes; family Psittacidae; genus Brotogeris; species Brotogeris chrysoptera. The sequence continues at coordinate 31,598 of JARCZZ010020584.1, forward strand.
GTACACAGTACAGATTTTTATTCTGAAACAGGTGTTGGTCTTCTGCTGTTAAGAAAGCTTTGAGTTAATTATGCTACAGAGTAACAAGGATGTAAACTAACACTTTGCTTCCATTACAGCTGATTACATCGCTTTCAGTATCCTAATAATACTCCACCCTGAAAAATCTAAAAAATATAAAATTATCCAAATTATCCTTAGAACAATTTATCTCCTTAAATAGAAACATCATGGTAGAAGTAGTTAATATAATAAAAAAAAAATCAAATAAAGATGCCAATTTAAATGTATTCTCATCTGTGCATTAAATGCCATGTCTGCCCCAACTCTTCTTTTGACTTATTTGTTTGGTTTTCTTCCACATAGGGGCTGGATATCACAATCCTACAAGAAGGTAATTTAAGAGACTAATTTCCAGGCTATAGACTTCTTCCCTCCCTCCAAGTACAGATGCATTATCACCCTTGCCCTAGGAAAGGTAGTCTCCTACCTTACTTCACAAAATATTTAATTGGGATTATATGGGAACAGTAGTCATTAGTTAGGCTGACTGTACCAGTAAGGTAGGTAACTTCTGCTAGGATTGTTATATTTTTTTCAGCTCACATGGAAAAGGAATTAGACTGAACTGTGGGTCTTTATTTAGAAAGCACTATACACCTGCCATATGCTTGGCCTTCTGGTCCACTGGTAGAAAGTTCATATCACTTTTCTTGCTTATCTCCTCCTCAGTTCAGAATGAGCCTCAGTCACTTTTAAGGCTACAGTCCCAAAAGAGCTGATATCTAGATTTAGTGCAGTAATAGTCAAAGAGACATTAGAAAAGGACCCAGGAATCTGTGTGTGATGCATTGGCTCCAACAACAGATGGAATACAGAGAAATTTCGGCATCTCCAAATGGGAGCACACTAGAAAGGACCAGCTCACATCAGTTAAGCTTGAAGTTTCCTGAAAGTAGCAAACAAGAACGGGACTGTGTTTTTAGTTGTAACTACATTCTGAAGACTGCTTGTAAGTAAACTTGATCATCTTCCTATCAACCTTCTTAAGCTTTTCTGAAAGTCAGATGCCAAAAAAATATTGGAAGACATAGAAAGCGTATTTTTGAGTGGCACATGTCAACTACTTGTATAGAATATTTTGGTAATAAACACACATTCAAAACCTGAATGTTCTTCAGCCTGATGAGACTTAGGCCACACCCCGCATCTCTCTCCTCAGGATGATGCTCCTGCAAAGGACAGTAAAATATATTGGAATATAGCATTTTCTTGTATTTGAAATTACCTGGCAAGGAGAAAGAAACGCGAAAAGTGCATGAGAGAGTAAATATAAGGAAGCCTTGTAAAGAAAGTGGTTTTTTTTACAACGTGGGTGGTTAAGCACTAAAACATGCTACCCGGAGAGTTAATGGAATCTCTATCTTTGGAGATATTTATCACACAATTGGACATGGCCCTATGCAACCTGCTCTAACAGGATATAGTCTGAATGCGGTGGGATTATGGGTTGGATCTGGGGATGAAGGAGTAGACTACATGACCTACAGAGGTCCCTTCCAACCCAAATTGTTCTGTGATTCTAAGACTAAATACGGCTCTGTAGTCATTTTGTTCAAGATATTTAGCTAGGAAAGAGTAATCCTGAACTGCAGTTACTGCTCCCTGGTTTCCATTTAAATTAAAATTCTTAAATACAAAATATAAATTCAATATAAATCTAGAGAAAGAAACAGGACAGAAGTCTTCATATCAGTGGACTGGACTGAAGTTTTTTCTTCTAATCTCCCTGGTGTAATCATTTAAGAAAGATCAAAAATGATATCCTAAACTAATCTGATATGGGGAAGAAGGGTGCTTCCATAAGAGATGATGAATTCAAATTCCAATTTTCTTCAACAGACCTGTCTATTCAAACACTTGCTCATTGTTTTAGCCACTGCATATGCAATGAAAGGGAAAAAGTTACTTCATTATTGTGTGAGGCCAAATCCTTTATATCAGTTACACAGATTTTGCTGTATTTGGAAATGCAGGAAAAACAGTTAAGGCAGTAGCTATTCTGAGAATCTTGATAGAATCTAGACATGATATATGGTGCTTGTTTGGCACTTTAAGCATTCAGAGTAGCAGAATTTTATAGAAGGAAAAATCAAAACTTGTTCCTATTACTTGGTTCATCAAATTACTCAAGTTTTCCTACACTTCATTCTTCACTACTGAAAATGCATCCAAACTATTTATTATTTAAAAGTTTAATAATTTAAGTAATACCTTCTTTTAGCCTTACAGCTCTTCATCATTTATCTGTTTGCTTATTCAGCTTATTAGAATAATAATTCTTGTATTACTAGCATTTTACCTTCCTAATTTTTTCCTGTGTGGCCAATATCAAATGATAGACACAAATTTTCTGCAGCCATCATGTATTTTCTCTATGTAGAAAGCTAGTAATTTGCTCAGAGAAAAATACCGAGTCAGTCTGTCATGGTTGCTCTCTGTATAATAAACAAGCATTACATTTTATGCTATTTTTTTATTTATCTTAATTCTATCTGAACCTTTGCTGTGCAATACATTCTAATACTTCGTATAATATAGCAATCAGGTTGCTCATATTCTCTTTCTTAAATACAGGTACTATATTGCCATTCCATTGCCATACAACAGAGTTGCTGACCTGAAGAACATTTTAAAACCTTGTTACTGAATCTTTGATTTCATGTGATAGTTATTTTAGAAATCTAATATGGTCATCACCTTGTGCCTGTGCCCAAGTATATTATGCATTTTGGATTTTCTTTCACATGATGGTAAGATTTTCTAACTTATTTCTTTAAATTTATTACTATTAGCCATCTCTTGATGGCCTCTTTAAAAAAAAAAAAAAAAAGAAAAGAAAAAAAATTATAACTAAATAATATTTAATGTCAGTGTAATATTCTTTTTGTATGCCTCACTTTTTCGGCCTCATTCCTCATCATTCGTGTGTCTAAGTTTTGCTTGGTTTAATATACATCATAAGCTATAACTCTGATTGGTTTTAGTAATTCTACAGTCCATGGCATCTATGAAACAGCTTTCTTTGTTAATGGCACATTTTCCATTCATAAGGAATAAGAAGTTCTCAAGGAACTTGAAGGATATGCAAGTTTTTTGGGCTTTAATGTAGGTATCAAGAGTTATAATCCAGTAACTCTGATTTGAATAAACTTGAGAAGCATAATCTGATTACCATACAACCTTTCAAAACAATGAAAAGGGCTTTAAATATTTGCAACTGAAATTAATAGCCAATGCTCAGGATTTATGTAACTGGAATTTTATCCTATTTGTAAATATTGCTAAAGGATTTCCTAATGTCGCAGAGTTTTCCACTTAGCTCAGAACATATTGTGATTAGTATTGAAAGGAATATGGCAGTTCTATTGCAAAGAGAATTTTAATGCACCAAAATAATGTTTTATTCTTCCTTAGAACAAACCCAGATATTTAAAGAAGAGAGAAAACAGAATTGTCTTACAGAAAACCTTACTAAAAGTGTAATGGAAGAAGTCCTGAGACAGAACACCTTAGCTGCAGGACAAGGTTGTGCTCAGTTTCATTCCCATTACAATTTTTCATGTCAGGTTTCTCCAAATCAGATTAACTAGAGACCCTAATACAAGTTTTCCTAACTCGAGGCAAAGGTATGCACACGGCAGGTTAAACAGCATTGTTGCAAGGTATGCAAGTGCCTGTCTTTATTAAATTGCATATATCCCAGTGTAATATATTTCATTTCATTTTTCAGGCGGAAAGTATTTTTCAGATGGGAAGTATTTTTCAGATTCTGCACTCTTCACAGTCTGAAATCAGTGTCATATTCAATGGACTACACTTTACTATTTGTAATGCTGCTTCTTGGCACAGAGAGTGAACATTACCACTGCCCCAGCTGCTAATTCTTTACTTTTGCCAGTGCCACAGTGCCCAGATATGTCTGAATTCATTCTTCCCAACACTGTTTCCAGCACAGAAACTTTTTGCCTTTTTTTGAAAGAACTTCAATTAGAAGGAAAATCAAATAATACATGTAAAAAAATACCTTTAAAATACATTAAAAAAAAAAATTACTCAGAGGTAAGGCCCATATTGACATGAATAAACACAGTTGGGTCAACACTCAGCACTTTTAAACAATCTCACTTTTCAGATGGTGTGTGAACAAAGGAGAACTTCGTTTCTAAACACTTAAGCAGTGAATGACAGCAAAAAAAGAAAGAAAAAAAGAGGCAAACCCAATCTAATCAAAAACAAAAGGCATTTTATGAACAAAATTGAGTGGTACTGTTTAAAACAAAGTTTATAATTTCAGTAATTGTACTCTGAAACGTGTTTTTCTTTCTGTTGATATGCGGTTTTAGTTACATGCAGCTGAGTGTCACTATGCTGACCTGTGTTGAGAGGATGGTAAGGAGGCATTCAATACAAATACTTCAGGCTTTTGTTATCTGTCCTTCCCAGAAAAATCCAACAGGGTAATCTCTGAAATTTTCAAATACAGTGGAAATGCAGATCTACTGTTCAGTTCTAATTGACAAAGATGATGTAGATTCACTATATCAACAGAAAAAAAATTATTGCGTCGTTAGGAGTGCAGTGATTAACATTCACAAAAGTTCCTAAACTGTGCACTACTTAAAAGAAGAACAAAATGCAGCGGTCACATCCCACATCTCTAATTAGCTTAGAAAGATTTTGATTTGTAATACTTGCTTCTGTCTTAACGATAACTAAATGACAACAATTGAAGTGTAAAAATGTCTTTTAGTGGTCTCTATGTTCTGGGTAGTCTGTAAAAATTTAATACAAGTGTTGCTTACCAAGATACCTGAGTAGGAAAAAACTGAACCTGTGACTTGCACATGGCACTTTCTAGACTCTTTGTCTCCCTTTGCATTGCTACTGTAGTCCATCTTGGGAAATATTGGTAGTTTCAACATATTTACTGTTTGCATCCTCCTCTCATCTCTCCCTAAAGTATCATATAGACATCTAGTGTCTGTGCGCTGGGCTGTGACCTACTGTGTTACAGACATTAATCAGTAAGAAACACGACTGTTGCAAAGCTGCCTTTTCCCTGAGCAGTTTTGAGTCTCCGTGTACTGCAACGGCACCTGCAACATTGGCTTGTTCATAAGCTTATCTGAGCTAGCTCTGATCTGGTTTTGCCAACCCTTGATAGCCTGAGCACAATGAGGGCTTTGGTGACGGCTTTGTAAGTCTAACCTGTGCCCTGGGAACAGGTTTTTTGAAACCCATCTCAGTGTTGACTTACTGCTATTGGTACTACTTTGTATAAGCTCAGGTACTGAGTGTGATGTCTGAAACTTCATAATAGGATTGTTTCAGGGCACACTTAACTGATAATTACATTACTTTCTCCAATCTTCTCACCTGATGTAGCAGAGAAGGTATAGCACAATGTCTTCAACTGATGTAACACAACTGTCTCCAACATATTATCACAAAAAGAAAAAGATAAAAGAGAGAAGGAAGGAGAAGCAATCAACCATTTATGGTTTGATTTTTATTAAAACTACTTTATGGAGCTTGATCATCACCTTAACTAGAGAAGGTTCTGTTTTATGTATAAACAAAGATTCGTGAAGAGCAACGAAACGAAGGGGTAAAACTAGCTGATTCAGTTAACCAAGCTGTGAACACTGCTATTTCAGGTAGAAATGAGTGGTTTCTGCTGTTTAGATTTTTTGATTGTCACAAATGTACCTCTGTCTTTGTTTCTACAAATGAGATAATCTAACAAAGTAAAAAAATTAATTTTTGCATAAATATGATTTTGGGTTTTTTTCCATAATTATACCTGACTCTTGCAAAACATAAACAGATACGATCAAAACAATGAAGTCTATATGTGGAAATTATAAAAAAATATTTTACATAATTTTAAAATTATGGACAAATATAAAAAGTAGCTAGCTCACAGTGAACTAAATAAGCTAAGCATCTGAGCTGTTAAGAAAAAAGTATTCTGTTCACAACTGAAGCTAGGAGCTTACACTTACGGCATCGAGCTCTTCCAATATTCGTTCTCATTGTGGTATGCTTTAAAAAATGAACTACTTTACACACCAGATGTACTAAATTGAAGAACTAATAAAACATTAAGATTTTTCTCTTTTAATTTCTAGAAGTTGTGTGCTTGCATTGTATATTTCATGCATAGTGGATAATAAGAGTGTTTGCTTTTCTTTGCAAACAAAATCAAGGAGGTCACTGTAGGGAGCAGCAGGGGTTTTTTAAAGCTAAGAGATTTTTCAAGTAATTTAACAGCATATAGAATGGGTGAAATTTCACTCTCATTTAGCAATACTGTAAATGTCTTCCAACCTTGGGACTCAAACTTATGTATGAAGGGAAAAGAGGCAGACCTTATCATAGAATCATAGAATGGTTTGGGTTAGAAAGTACCTTAAGATCACCTATTTCCAAAACCCCTGCCATGCGCAGGGACACCTCACACTACCCCATGTCACCCAAGGCTCTGTCCAACCTGGCTTTGAACACTGCCAGGGATGGAGCATTTACCACTTCTTTGGGCAACCTGTTCCAGTACCTCACCACCCTCACAGTGAGGAGCTTCTGCCTTGTATCTTCTAAATAATCAAAATGTTTTGTGGAAGACATAGAACACCTTTGGATGGAACTACATGAATACTGGGTCAACAGATTAAGGAGGTTCTTCTTTACTTCTTATCCTCTTCTTTTCTTTTTTTTTCTATAGGAATATAAAATGGTGTTCTAAAAATTGAAATTTTCAGGTAACATCAAAATTAAGTACAGAAAGGTTAGCAAATGCCAGAGCTGCAGTTTCTCATGCAAGCTAAATTCATTAGCAGTGTGCAGGTGTGCTAAGACAGCCATTGATTTTTTATGAGACTTTCATAGCAAAATTTTGTAAAGAAATATTTTTAAATCAGGAGTTGAAACAGGTAATTTGAAAATGTCAAAACTTCCAGCTGCATAAAGAAATATTAATCAAACATAACTTGAAGCAAAAATAAGTTGAGTTGATCAAAACTGAATACACCAAATCTCTTCCTGCTCTCAGATGGTTCTCTGCACCTTGAGTCAGAGATGATGAAAGCCTAAAATTTATCACTAAGACAGTTAAACTGAGTTTTCAGTCCTTCAAATACCAACTTTATTTCTGGTCTATACTTTAATTCTGACAATGAGATTTTAACTTAAAAATTCAAGATTTTTTGGTTTGGGTTTTTGTTTTTGTGGGGGGTTTTTGTTTTTGTTTTTGTTTTTTTTTTTAGGGAACAATATATATTTATGTGTGCAATAAATATGGGAAGTTGCATGCTGAATACCATCATGATTTGGCTGTGTTATGAGGCTGTATGCGTTTAGACCTTATATCAATTTAATATGCTCTGTAGTTTTATTGGTCTAGGTTTCTCTCTTTAGGAGAGATTGCAGTCTCAGTATATTTTAAAAAGTGTTTGAAATAAAAACATACTTCATCTAATCAGCTTCAGACTGTCCCTACTACACTTTCAAAAGAAATTTGTCTGCTCTTTTGTATCTTTTATAAGCCGATAAATAATTTTGTCAAATTCCGTTCTGCTCACTCAATTATTTGCATTTTTCTCACAATACTTTTTGCTGACAAGGGATGTAGCCAAAATACTTTAATGGTTACTTCCAGATGTTGGGAACTATCTGAAAAAGAAATACCAGCACATGTCCAGGTTTCTTTGAAGGGAGTTATTAACAAGGATACAGGGAAATATATTGATGTTTGGCCATAGGGGAACAAAAAGGCAATAAATTAATTTTGTGTTTGCACTCAGACAATGAATCAGAAATAAATTTTGAATCCTCGCAAAGGTTTCAGATCTTTCATGTCTGTCAATGACTCTACATTCTATACTTCACTTTTTGCCACTTCTGGTTTGCAGAAAGTAGTGACACCTTGTGAGCTATGAGCCACTGAGGGAGAACAACATATATGGAGTAAAGGAAAAAATTACCCTTCAAAGTTACTGGAAAGGACATCATTGAGACACTTCAAAAGAAGACCCAAAGGGTTAAGCTTTTCAGGTCATTAGGTTTAAGCTGTTCCCTGCCTGAAACCTTGCAAATTTCTGATAAGAGTTGTAAAAACCAGGTGTTTGTTCTAAAACTACCCTACCATAGCACTGAATATTTCCCAGATAAAAATTAATGAAGGGAAAACTCATAAATGTGTCAGAAGATAATTATTTCAGAAATAAGCCAGATGCTCTCCTTTGCAAATCAAGTAGTAGGAGACTTAGTTTACAAAAGACTTCTCCAATCATGAAAAGGTAGAGTCTTCACTGGTGGACTCTAGCTAGTGTAAATCTAAGCAAGATCCCACTCAGTTCTAGGATGCTGAGCTGTGAAATGGAAGAACTTATTGGTATTGTATTCATATAAGTATGCTGACATCTTGACACATGGATTCTTGAGTGACTCCCTAAATCTGTATCAGACTATGTTGTTCCATTCTTTGAATCAGACATGTATTAGCTAGTTTAGAGCCCTTCCACAGCTTGTAGCTCTTGTCATTCTGGATAAATTTTATTGCCTTCACAAAACCCCAGAAAAGTTAAGTATTATTGAGATAGTTTTGATCCAAATGCAACGTGCATTTGATTATCTATGCTTATTTGTATTTGCATAGCCAGAAGTTTTGGAAACAAAAGGTTATGCAGTGAACTGTAACCACAGAGCTCACAACTTATTTATTATTGAGGTACTGGAGATCTACATGAAATTTTTAAGCCTGAAGTACATCTCAGTGCAAACACAAAAGAAAAAAAGAAAAAAAGAAAAATAAAGTGGTCTTTAGGGGGATGCCCTTTGTGTCTTATTGTCCCCACACACATGTACTTCCAAAGGTCTCATTATGTTCTGGTTTTCCATTCACAGACAGAATTGCCTGTGTCCTGTTGCACAATGCAAAGCCCCAGGCTTGCCCTACTAATGCTGTGTGACCATCCTGTTGGGCTAGAGCAGGATGCATGGGCCTCTCACTTCAGCTCACTAGACCAGAGTCTCCTTTGCAAGTCTACACCAGGGACCTGTTGGTAGCCTCCTAGAAGGTGTCTGTACTCCTTGGGCATGTTTCAACCTCTCTGTGCCTTGTCCCCCATCTCCCTTTGGTAACTGTGTGCCCTCTTGAAGTTTGCACATATCAGACATGCCATGGCTTGCTCTCCAGCCTGCTAAAGTGAAGACCCTGAATGGGTATTTCACTTTTGTTTAATTACTTTCTATTAATATTTAAACTCTCTTTACTCATTCCATTAGCTCTTATTAAAACTGATTTAGCCAATTTGTACCTATGATTTTATGGCTATAGAACATATATTTGTACATATATAGCTCTGTGTATATATATAAATGGCATATCTGTGTATGATTAAATAGAACATGTATTTATACATATTTTTGCATTTCTTAATGCATGATATAGATGTATATATTGTATATAGATGTATATATTTTTATATTCAGAGAGCACCCAGTGAGACCCCACCTGGAGTTCTTCATTCAAATCTGGAGCCCCCAGCATGAGAAGGACATGGACTTGTTCAAACAAGTCCAGAGGAAGGTCATGAAGACGATCAGAGGGTGGGAGCATCTCTCCTATAGAAATAGGCAGAGCTGAAGTTGTTCAGCCTGGAGAAGAGAAGGCTCCAGTGGCACATTATAGCAGCCTTCCAGTAACTAAAAGAGGCCTAGAAGAAAGATGGAGAGGGAGTAAGTAGGACTAAGGGGCATGGTTTTAAACTGAAAGGAAGAAGATTCAGATTAGATATTAGGAAGAAGTTCTTTACTGTGAGTGTTATGAGACACTGGAAGTTTGCCCAGAGAAATTGTGTATGCACCATCCCTATAAGTGTTCAAGGCCAGGCTAGATGGGACTTTGAGCAACCTGCTTTAGTGAAACCTGTCCCTGCCTGTGTCACGGGGGTTGGAACTAGTTAATCTTTAATATCCTTTTCAACCCAAACCATTCCATGAGTCTGTGAGTCACTTCCTCATCCAAAGACTTGGGCAGTCAATCAGAGGGCTTCCCAAGAACACATGGGTATGACAGTCAAGAAATGGTCATCCGCCAATCACAGAGCAGAATGATGTTTAACAAAGTGCCTGCCATAAAATGGTGTCTTCTTGACCTTCAGCATCCTGGCCAAAACAAAATGGCAGTTCCCTGTGTATGTAAAGAAGGGCTTTCTGAGTCTAATGTGCTTCCTGCTAAACTGGTAGTGGCTGAAGGTCAAAGAACAACAAGAGACAGTCGCAAGTGCAACAGTACACCTGTGGCAATATCACACCAATTGAGATTCCGTGATTCCCATCCATAAGTTGATCTGTAGACTGGAGATCCAAGGAGTGATCAGCAAGACCCGCTCACCCTTTAATAGCCCCATATGCCCAGCACTTTACCTCTATACTGACTCATGGATGGTGGCAAATGCCCTGTGGGGGTGGTTGCAGCAATGAAAGCAGAGCAACTGGCAACGCAGAGGTAAACCCATCTGGGCTGCTGCACTGTGGCGAGATTGCTGCTTGGGTCAGGCTGGATATAGGTTGGCGGGTGGTGAGCGGTTGTATTCTTTTCCCTTGTTATTTCCCTTATCATTATTATTATTGGTGGTAACAGTAGAAGTTTTGCATTACACCTTAGTTATTGGACTGCTCTTATCCCAACCCATGGGTGTTACATTCTTTCAATTCTCCTCCCCATTCTTCTGGGAGCAGGGGGAGGAAGATGGGGGGTGAGTGAGCGAGTGGCTGCTGGTTCTGAGTTATCGGCTGGGCTTAAACCACAATAGTTCTTTTTTTTTTTTTTTTTTTTTTTTTTCTGGGAAAACTTGCTTCAGTATTTTAAAGTCATCCACACCAGACCATGTGAGTGGAAAACAGGAGTAACTATCAAGGCAAAATGGCCCTGAGGATGCTGGGATGGGGACCAGACTTCTGCCAGAAGCTAGGGATGGGACACCTGTCACTTCTTATCTTCGTATATTTGTGGTTCCAATGCTACTCACACCTTTGTTTGCAACTAGCCTTGGCCTCAGCCTGTATGTTGAACAGGCACAGCAGACATGGGTCCTAACCACATTCACTGTTAGCAAGTGATGTCTCTTTTGACTGTAAATGAAATTACTGTGGTTGGCACCTGCTTTCTAGCACTGTTCACAGTGTCAGTATTGCTTTCTGCCACCTAAGGAATTGTGGCCTAGATTTCACATCAAACTGGAAAAGAAAATAGCACTTGCGCTGACAGTGGTGCTGTTTTTTCTGCCCTGGAGATATGAATTTCAACCTAGTGGAGTTCCTGCCATTTTCCTTATGAACAACACCAGCAAAAAAGCATGTCAAACAACTGAAACATAGCATGAATGGTATAAATGAAGTTTCTTGGGCTTTTGAAAGACTGTCAAGAAGATTCTCTCTTTCCAGAGTATATTAGCTCAAAATAATATTTTAAGTTGTTCATGATAGGATTTATTCTCTATTAATTATATTTGCAATTTGTCCATTGACACTAATGGAAATTTGCATAGATACAAGGGAATAAAAGAAAGTCTTGTATTCTGCTTTCCTTTTTTGTTTAGTACAATGTTTCCACTGTAAAGAGGAAAGATAGCAGATTTAATTTTTAAGAAGAAATACTTATTTTCAGGATAAAGCAATGTTTCTCATGTATTTTCCATTCCTGATAGTGTTTAGTAGTGAACTGTATGTGTAAAACAGACAGAAAAGATTCTTGAAGAAGTCTAGTCTTAAAATAATTATTTTTTAGGTATAAAGCTGCTGATGATATGATGCTGTGATGAATTAAGTTTATCTATGACCATGTAGTATATCTATAACCACATTTAGTCTCCAGTAGAAAACATTATTCTGTAGCTTCTGAAAGATGGTACAGCTTGTACAGAACCAAATCACTCACACCATTGTTGAAAAAGCCACAAAATACAGTTTTGACATGAATTTACCTTGTTAAATAATATTACTTCCCGTACTTGTCCATGGTTCAGAGGTAATTAATACCTATCTTTCTGTCTGTCATTCCCTTACTTTGTTGAGAATAACTACTTTATCAAAGCAGTTTTATGTTGTCATTTTGTGCAACATTAAGTACTTCCAGGGAGTTGTCAATAGCCATTATAGGTCTTCTTGTCACAGCCATTAATCGATAGCTTTTTGTGTGCACTTTCATCCTTGGTACACAATCCTATGAAAGGCTTATATCAAATTCTTTAAAGATTTTTGGGATATCTTCTAGATTAAGGTAGTTCAGGTTCTAACTCAGGTTTTACCCAAACTCAATAAGCAAAAGAGAACAGAAGGAGTACATTACTTACCAAGTTAGTCAATGTTTTTCTTGATGCTCAATTAGTTTAGTTTTATTTATCTTGATCTACAAGCTGTCCACAAGCTGTCAGTGCACAGTAGACTCAAGACTGAAAGATGTCAAACGTCCCACTTAGAATTATCTTGCTGATCTGTAAATGAGCAGTAAGTCCAACATGCCAGGTCTAGAGAAGTCCTGAGTCCATGAAGTTTGACAAGTCAAACTTGCTCCTTCTCAGGAAGCTAATCAGCACTTTCTTAATTTTTCAGAATCAGCCAGGCCTGAATTTCTGTAGGCTACCACACATTTGAGATTTTGTTCATGAAGAAAAAATCAATGCACCTTGGGGTAACAGGATTAATTTTCTTTTCATTTGATTTACTGTCTTTTTCACCTCTCTAAGGGTTGTTTTAACTTGTATTTTAAATCCTCTTTAACATAATTTTAAATATCCCACAAGAAAGTAATCTTTTGTTGAGTCTAGATCTCCCAGACAGAATGGTTAGCTGAATTTTCTTCACATACTGATGTATATTGTGTACGTGGTAAAAGGTTGGCCCCAGGGAGGACTGAAGGGGTGGCTTCTGTGAGAAGAGTCCAGGGTCTGTCCTGTGCAAGACACATCTGATTCTATCTGACTCCAATGGACCTATTGGAGTACCCACAGCAGCTCAGCCTGTCAGTCAAGCTGGTGACACCTCTGGGAAACCATATGCCAGTATTTTAAAGCAGTACTGGAAGAAAGTGGGGAAAAGAGAAGCTCTGATATTCCGGTCATATTGTACCAGCACTGTTATGCAAAAAAAATATAACAGCTTAAAAAAATATTCTTATTAGTCCAGTATTTAGATTCATTGCTAAAAGCAATACTGCACCAAAATTTACCAGACTGATGGTGGAAGATTGAGAGGTTTTGCTGATTCATCTTCTACTGTGAAAAGGAAAATGGGTACATTAAAACTCCCATAAGATATGTGAAAACTACATTAACTAATCCTGAATAAATTTGTGGTTGGCATAATGTATTAGTTGGGCAATATTACCAACTTGGTTTTACTGTCTTTTTACTCATCTGCTCTCAAATGGACTGACACAACTTATTGCTGCTTTCTATTTCTCTAAAGGTCTGTCACTAATTTTTTTCTCCCTTTTCTTGGATGAGATCAGTAATAAAACATGCCTTTCCTTGCAGTGGTCAATTGATAGGTGTAGAAAATGAAAACAAAAAGGACCATTTTAAAAAAACGCCACAAGTAATTTACAAAGATTCTATTGTAAGGAGCTCACAGAATTTCCTGCTGAATGATTATATGAGACCTTAATAACATTGCTTTGATTTATGACCTCTTCATACATGTTTAAGAACAAGTAAAGGATTGTAGCCTTCCTTAAGCTGTTAATATTTTATTTATTTATTTATTTATTTTGGCTTGATTAACCACCCTTAGTAAACAGAAAAGAATGCTAATTGCAATGTAAATGATTTATTTTTCAGTATGTTTTGGTGACATGATTGATCTATAAATGAATTTAAACTACGTTAACTGAAAGCCCATCCTTTTCTGTCAGCTGAAAGAAGCAATTGCAAATACATACCCAGAGAATAACCAAAAGGGGTTACTGTAGATGGTTATTGCTGCTTTGCCTCAGAGAGTTGTGCCACATAGTGAAGTATTACAGAGAATTAGTACATGAAATGAGGCTAAGAGACTTGGATTTACTGGAGAATAGTAGGCACGCTCAGAATGTCAGCAGTGAGCAGGACTGACAGACGCATGAATATTGTCATTTAATGGAATAATTATTGGCTTAAATGTTAATTTTCTTTTATAAGACCAAATATTTCTTTCCCCTTAATTGAACACCTTGTTTTGCATGTGGAAAGTTAGAGCATTTAGGAAAATACATGATTGCCTATTTCCTATATTTTTGATTTATTGGTGTGCACTTTCTGAGAAAGCTCTTGTGAGCTGATCAAGTTAAAACAAATAGATGAACTAGTGAATTTTCTATGAGTTTTATGAAATGTCTTATTGTAAAGCTCAAATCAGAAACACAATTTTAGTAATTATCCAAAAAATATTCACAGGAACTCTCACTGAACATGCCAGTCCTAAAAGAATACATGCCTTGCTAAAGAATACATATTGTGAACTCATGGGGCTACATTCCAGACTTGCTGGAATTTGCTGGATTCAACTTCCACTGAAATTCAATCATGTTTTTTTAATAGCTAAAATGTTTATTTGAAGTGCATTGTGTCTGGACAACTATGGATTATAATAATAACACAGACTTGTTAGACTTGGAATGGACCTTAAAGATCGTCTAATTCCAGCCCCCATGATACAGGAAGGGACACTTTCCATTAGACCAGGTTACTCAAAACCCCGTCCAAGCTGGCCTTCAACATCTCCTGGGATGGGGCATCCGCAGCTTAGCTGGGTAACCTGTTCCAGTGTCTCACCATCCTCACAGTAAAGAATTTTTTCCTATGCTTCCTATGTATTATTTAATCTACCTTCTTTTAGTTTAAAAACATTGCCCCTTGTCCTATCACTTCCTTCTTTTATAAAAAATTCCTCTCCGGATTTGTTGTTGGTCCCCTTTCGGTACTGGAAGGTTGCTATTAGGTCTCCCCTGAGCCTTTTCTTGTCCATCTGAACAAGCCCAACTCTCAGCCTGTCTCCATAGCACAGGTGCTTCAGCCCTCTGGTTATCTTCATGGACTCCTCTGGACTTGCTTGAGAAGGTCCAAACCCCTTCGGTGTTGGGGCCTCTAGAGCTGAACGCAATACTCCAGGTGGGGTCTTACGAGAGCAGAGTAGAGGGGTAGAATCACCTCCCTCGACCTGCTGGCCACGCTGCTTTTGATGTAGCTCAGCATACAGTTGGCTTCCTGGCCTGGAAGCACTGATTGCTGAGTCACATTAAGCTTCACATCTACATCCCAAGTTTTTCTCCTCAAGTCTGCTCTCAATTCCCTCATCTCTAGCCTGTATTTGTGCTTGGGATTGGCCTGACCCACATGCAGGACCTTCCACTTGGCCTTATTGAACTTCATGAGATACACATGGGCCCATTTCTCAAGCATGTTAAGGTCTCTCTGGATGGCATCCCTTCCCTCCAGCATGTCAACCATACCACATAGCTTAGTGTCATTAGGAAACTTGCTGAGGGTTCACTCGATCCCACTCTCCATCTTTCAAAAAAAAAAATAAAATTAATCAGCGCTGGTCCCAACACCAATCCTTGAGGTACACCACTTGTCACTGGTCTCCATTTGGACATCAAGCTGTTGACCCTAAGACTCTGAATGCAATCATCCAGACAATTCCTTGTCCACTGAGTAGTCCATCTGTCAAACGTGAAATTCATTACTAACATTGCTGGCATAACTACTGTATGGAACTTGCCTTATACATATTGCCATTGTGTCAAGGTGTACAAATATTCTGGTTATTATTTGGGCATTTACTGTTAGGATGAAAAATAAAATATGGTTTCATACAGAATAAGGTTAAATCTACCTAGGGCAACCAGATTTGTTCAGGAGTGTATAACTTCCAATATTGTGCACTTTTTTATTTTTTTACTTAAAGATGGATGAGCTGTCTGCTGTAGAGTCACAGGATGAGTTCAGACCGTCACTGCTCTTAGAAAGAACTTGAATACAAAAAGTTTCTGTTAGTGACAACTTTGCCAGTCAAAGGACTGAAAGGTTTATTTCCAGTTTCGTATCTGTTCTCTTTTATTTAAGTTGTTACTGTATTTTTTCAGTCTGAAGAACTTCCTCTTGCTCATTAAAAGATCTTAAGGATTAGGGAATGTAGGTGTTTTGGAATGTTGTCAATCTTTTCTCTGAAAACACATCAATGACCTTTTATTTTGGTATAAATGAGCAGCCACAGTTTTGATTAAGAGCTGCACATTGCTGGAGATGTAAGTTCATCGATCCGCAGGTCAGACCTTCATTGCTTTGTTCTGTTTAACCCTTAGAAATAATTCAATTTGTGTGACGCATGAGTCCTGGGTTTTAACAGAGACTGTTTTTATCACTGGGTAATGATCCACTATGTGCCTGAATGCTTTGACATCAGTTATTTCTAATGAAGAGATGATGGTGAATTCTTCAAGTTTATTACATTTACTGTTACAAAAAATGAATGATTTTCAAAAGGAAGTCCTCTATGGTGCAATTACAGTGATGTGGCTTGGGGATATTCCACCCCAGAGAGATATCCATGGTACTTGCAGATCTGCCGCAACTTTTTTGTGAAGAAATTAGTGGTTGCAACAAGGACTAGGTTGAAATGTCAAGAGGCCTCTGCTAAAAGAGCAATTTGAGCTATTATCCAAAAATTTGGCAACATTTAGGTGGGTTTCAGACACCAGTTCCTCCCACTTATAGACATTAATCCATATGTTTAAGAAAAAATATTTTATTAAATGAGGAAAAGAAAAACGCGGTGTGGAATAGGAGACCGCTTCCCTTGTCACTTTCCACTGAACTTCTTCAGTGTAACTATTTAAATAGTTGTAGCTATTTAAATAGTTGTAACTATTCAGTATAACCATTTAAGTAGTTACACTGTAGTGCATCTGTCACTGCTATGACAGATAGCTACTTTCTCGGCCACTTACAGCTCGGGACTGTCAGGTCTTACTGCGGTGTGACCCATTTCCCCTCTCACAGACTCCGCTGCTTCTGACTGCTCCTTGCTCTGCCCTGCAACCACCACTAACCTCTCTCCATGACTCGTTATTCTTCTAGCTTCTTCTTTCTTGGTGTAGTTTCATTACCTGCTCCTGCTAGTCACTACCATCAGATACACTGATGGTACACTTTCTCTTATTTTGGCTCCTGGCAAGCATCTGGCTATCACTGAGGACCAACAGAGTGGACGGTGCACCACACATTTACACAGACTCTTAACTTGCTGGTGTCACTTTATGGCTAACAGGAGAGTTTAAAACAATATTTTCTACTTTTGTTTTTCCTTTCCAGGCTGTATATTTTTCATGTCGGTGTTATAATGTTATGTCCGTAATTACCTGCCCAGACTTCTATACACTAGTGAAATCAGAAACTTTTCTGTACTTTAAGACATACTTAATTTTTGTTTAAATACGAAATGGATTGCTGGCATAGTAAAAATATATGCATATATTAATATTAAAATTATTAATATCAATATCTATGTTATGATAACGGTAATGGTAATAGTAATAATTGTTCACTCATCCTTTTCATCTTTCTCCCCTTCTCTGTCCCCCCTGTCAATGCATTATTTCTCCATCTTTGGGCTTTCACTCTCCCTTCACTCTTTTTGGCTGTGAGGCTGCTTTTGCTTTAGGCTTCATCTTGCACTGAGAGTTTCTTCTGTACCGTGTCTGCATCAGAAGACCAGTATGCTACTGAACAAAGAAAACCCTACAGGTTCTAAGTCTTGTGGTTTCATCAGAGAGGGAAAAATGGATGAGCCGGGGAACTACAGAGCAGTCAGTCTCATCTCTGTGCCTGGTAAAATCTTGGAGCAGATTCTCCTGGAAGGCATGCTGAGGCACATGAAAAACAACAAGGTGCTTGGTGACAGCCAGCA
>JARCZZ010020587.1:0-17910 GCA_030323915.1 Brotogeris chrysoptera
AGCTCATCTCAGTCTCCCCTCTGGCAGGTTAAAGCCATTCCCCTTGTCCTGTCCCTACAGGCCCTTGTCCAAAGCCCTTCTCCAGGTTTCTTGTAGCCCCTTTAGGCACTGGCAGCTGCTCTAAGGTCTCCTTGGAGCCTTCTCCAGGCTGAACAAAGCCCAACTCCCTCAGTCTGTTCACTTCAGAGGTGAGAGAGCAAATGCTCAGTTCATAAAGCTGGAATGCAGGAGACCAGGTATTTGTAAACTCGGGCTGCTCAGTTTTTCTAGGGTCAATGCCAGTTCCATCCTCTATTTCTGTGCCCATCACCCCCTAAACTACTTGTCTAGAATAGGCTTGGAGAATCCTAGTATAGCTGCAGGCTTCCCCTGTCACAATTTAGTGCAGGAGGAGAGAAGGTCAATCCCTGTTTTCCCTGGACAGGCTTTTAGCCTGCCTGCAGCCAGGAGCTAGCAGGCAGTAACTAATACCGGTGTCATACCCACCCCTCATCACACGGCTGTTTTCCTGCCTTCACCTCTCAGGAATGGCACGTTCTAAGTGAGTAGCTACCACCTGTAGTTACTCCCCAAATTCAGGAAAAGCTTTTGCCATACCGGTAGGAGCGATCGACCCTCGGAAGTGATAAGAACATTAATATTGCACGGGAATTCCATCTGGTGGTAACTGAAGTCATAATCCACCTTCTGCCAAGTGATCAGGTTACCCAGCGCTGTCACGTTATGGACACCTAGAAGAGCAAGAACAAACTCTGACAACAGGACCTAAACAAATGTCACACCTGATTTGCTTTCTTTCCAATCTGGCTTTAGTGAGCAGCTGGGAGAAAAATTCTCGCAAGCATCCTGCTGCTTCTTGTGCCTGGGGTGTTTTCCAGATAGAAACAACCACACTTGCAGCCTAAAATTCAGACTTAAAATTAAGTCTTCTCTTTTTTTACCCTAAATTCAGTAGGGAACAACATCAACAAGCCCTTTTTATCTGCAACTTTCAACACTTACAATATGACTTCTCATTAAATGCTGAGGTTTCTCTAGACATTAAGGACACACATTTTAGCAAACCTATCAACCACAGGGAGATTTTTCTGTAAATGGGAGTTTTTTCCATGTTCTGACTTTTCTGAAACTATGCAAAGATTTCTATTGGTTTGACTATTTTCTGTAGTGAAATTTAGTAACTTTACTAAAACAGAGTAACAAATCCCCCCCCAAGATTCAAAACCAAGTGAATCATTTCAGTGAATTACTTTCAATAGCAAAAACTGAAGAAAGAGGTTTCTAAGTAGAATTAACCCGAACCTCACCAGTTCTGCCAGACTAAACGCTTGAATGAGAGTCCTTATGCTCACAGGGGAGACCCAAGACGCTTATGGCATTGTGCCATCCAGCAGGGTTCTCAGGACAGCATTTTTAGTTTAGGATAAAGTCACTTCCAGCGATTTCCTGCTCTTCTTGAAACCACCACAGGTATCTGTACTAAGCGTCCTTCAGTTACCAAACTTTCAGTAGGTATTGCAACTCACCTCCTATGTAGCTTCTAATTAAAGTAACTGCCTAAAGCATTGTAGGAAGCACTACCCAATGCACATCACTGTTCCACAAAGGAATAGAGATTTTTTTAATCTCCATTTTTTAGTTGGCTTTTCAGGGATGGTTTCCATATAGACAATAAAGGTACAAAGCATAAGGCAGCAGCACATACTTCCTCCTCTTCTTCATTCATTAGCGCAGGAAAGTAAAAGGCCATTTGAATGAATCAGAGCTATTTTGGTCTAAAGAATTAATCAAATTCGTGGCCTTTTTCACCAAGTGGCAGACACTGTCCAGAGTTCTCTACAATGCAATCAAAGTGAAACTGAACAAGGAACCACCTTGTTCCGTTATCGCTCATTTGTGGCCTGGGACAGGAATTTGTAACTCCACAGAAGCATTTCTGAGCAGAACACCAGAAGCTTCCAGGATGTAAAAGAGGGGAAAAAACCCCAAATCCCAAGAGATCAAGCCTTAAGTTGTCCAAAAAAGCTGCAGATGAGCAGGAAGCAATGAAATAGGATATGGAAAGCAGAGTTTTGTTATAGACAATTATCCCTGGGACACAATTAGCATCACTGTCTAAAAATATATCAACTTTTAACCTGTCAGATGAGATTGTCTTTAAAAAAAAACAACCAAGAAATGTCTACCTTTTGTGTCAAGCTGCCCTTGCTCAAGCTGAGTCTCATCCACGACAAGGGAAGTGTTGCTGGCAAGCTGCAACACTCCACTGACCAAGCGATTCGCTGTGTAGTCCTTATGTGGGATGAATCGTGAGTGGTTCATGTTTTCAATGGTCATTTGTAGGCGATAGGACTGCAATGAGAAGAGAAACTAATCAACACCTTTCCTCTCCTCTGGCTTCCCTAATGCTGCTTCCTTTAGCAAGAGCGATAACCATGAACCTTCATAGCAAGTAAACCAAAACTTGTTACCACAATACAGAACAGAATTTACCCATGATTTCCAAATGCTAAATACTTAAAATAACGCTGTTAGGAACTCCTATCACCTGTATTCATCAGGGACTGTAGTGACAGGACAAGGGGTGATGGGTTTAAATTTAAACAGGGGAAGTTCAGATTAGATATGAGGAAGAAGTTCTTTACTGTGAGGGTGGTGAGGCACTGGAATGGGCTGCCCAAAGTGGTAAATCCCTGGCAGTGTTCAAGGCCAGGTTGGACAGAGACTTGGGCAACATGGTCTAGGATGAGGCATCCCTGCGATGGCAGGGGGCTGGAACTGGATGAGCTTAAGGTCCTTTCCAACCCAAACTTTTCTACGTTCCCAAACTGAATTACTATGAATTTTCTGCAGAATGATATCCACGAACTTGTGAACAAACAGTAACAGTACAATAATTAAATGGCCCAGATCACAGAATAGTTTGGAAGGGTTGGAAGGGACCTTAAAGCTCATCCAGTTCCAATCCCCTGCCATGGACAGGGACACTTTCCACTAGAGCAGGTTGCTCCAAGCCCTGTCCAACCTGGTCTTGAACACTGCCAGGGATGGGGCAACCACAAGAATGTCTAAACATATTAAGCCCAAAAGGCAAAATTAAGTACGCAGCATCTGACTGCCAGTTTCATACCTACAAGGGTACGAGTCTATTTCATATTCACCCTAGATGACTCTAGGTAAATAGAGACTTCAATTGATCAGGCAAGCCATAACTCTATTTTTACCCGCCCTCTACACAGATAGCAGAAGCCTGTAAGAAGCCTGGCTTTTAACTAAAATATTGCTGGAACGATTAGCCCAACATCTCTCATCAGCAATATGAAAGCACTCTAATGCCATTGTCCTTACTGCTGGCACAAGCTGCTGGATGATGCGGTATATGTGCTCCGTGAAGATGTTATTCCTTGGACATCCGCTTAGGTTGACTGTGAATTTTCCCAGAGGGAGCACATCTCGTCTTGCATAACTAAACCAGAAATAACACAGGTTAGGCAAGCACTGCTGAATACAGGTATCAGTCAGTTTGTGCACTGTGCAGGGTCTCTGATAGCTAGCACGGTTTCACTGCTAATACATACATAAATAATAGTAACCTATTTCTTCCTGCTCCAGTGTCCAAGGAGCTAAGTTAGGCTGGAAGCTGCTTTGGAAGGCTTTGCAGCATAGCACAAAAGCAATACATTTACAGTGCTTGAGGTCCTGCAATGTGCCCTCCAGACATTCTGTTCTCTCTGTACTCTACTATTACTCAGTGTACATACTTCATGTACTTCATCCTTTTCCTTTCCTGATGCCCAATCTCAGTTTCCCTGCTTATCGTGCTTATTCATTTCCTTTACCTGCCCCTCAGCTTTCCTCTCCCTCTTCTCACTGTATATCTTCTCCCCATCCTGGACAAATGTCAACTTTGTGTGATACAGCTAAGAGAGAAAACATATTCTAATCTAAGTGTTAGAGCATTCACAGTCCCACTAGAAAGAATAAAGTGTGTACAGAATGAAAAACCCCACACACTGATACTGAAGTACTTGTATTTACATGGGGACAGGGTTCAGGGCAGACCGTAACCACAACCCAACCATAAATCTTAGCTCATAATTATGCTGTCCCATTGATACTGAGAAATGTCTTCTGGATTTTTACACATCAGTTGCAGGTATGAGAAAGGCAAGACACTGAGTCCAATTACAGATCTCTGAACACTTCTTTTCGACAAACCTGAGCTGTACTATTCACTCTGCAGCAGAATGGAATCTCTGAAAACCATAAAACAAAGGGGTTTTTACCAAGAAATTATTTCGAAAAAGGAATCCATTTTTACTCTGAAGAAATTTGAGCCTTACAATACTTAATTTAATCCAAACATACTGTCTGAAGTTTCCCACCTGAAATTTTCATGAGTCAAAGGATGCTGGTCTTTCATCCAGAGATAGTTTAGACCAAGGTAAGAGAACATTAAGATGCACTTTAATCAGCCATGAAGACAGGTTACAGTGAATGCACATTCAGCTATGGCATCAGCTCAGGTGGTAAATTTCCATCACATGCTAATGGGGGTCACCTGAACTTACCAGTAAACATATGTCTACATTTAATTAAAGAAATTCCCAGAATGTATCCTTTAGTGTCTCTTAATACCTCAACAATAACTACTGCAGTTTGTAAATGCCATCTTTGAGGAGGCAGTTGCATGCCCTAATCAATAAAAGAGCTAGAGATAAAAAGATGTTTTCATACCTCTGTTTAAAAGTAAGATCTTGTTGTAACTCTTGTTTATTGTCCAACTCTCAAATGAACACTGAAAGAATATATTGCCACAAAATGGGCCTTTTAACTAAACTTAGACACGTGACTGTGTCTATTATGACAGGGCAACTCCAGCTGGACAAAGTACTAGTGAATAAGTGCTATGCAAGCTATTTCTGCTATTTATTTGCAGTGGTGAAGGACCCCATAAAAGGAGATTTCCGTTAAAAGATGAAGATGTCAATTCCCAGCAAACATCTCAATACTTACACTGTAGAGATGAGATGCAGTATAAGGTATTCAGCAGCCAAACTGTCTCCCAAGAGGGCATGGGTGAGGAACCCAAGCAACTCTGCTCTCACTGGTGACAGCTCCGACATGAAATTAGACACAACTGATAAAAAAGAGAAGACAACAAATGTCAGGAAATGTGTTTTTCTCACCCTCTTGCCTCTATAGAAACCGTACTTTCCACTACAGTGTGATCCAAAGCAATTTAGGACAAATAAACATCCATTGGTTTTCCAACTCAGCAATTATTGGCTTTGGATAACTGGAGTCACTCACCATTGCCTTGGAAATGCTTTATTTTTTGTAACTAGATATTGTGTAACCTGTTTGCAAAAAGCTGTAAAGTTTGGAGTCAAATATCTAAAATTGACAGCCTCTCCATATTGTATCAAAGGCAGAAATAAACCTGTACACACAGTACAACTCAGGACAAGCAATACAAGGAATAAAATGATAGACATCAATTAGATGTTTGCATGCAACAGTTCAATGACCCAAAAAAAAAGACTAAATTAGGCCACAAGAAATAGCAGAGTTGTTTGAAAGCAGAATTTACTTTAGAAACAAGTAAAATCCTATAGATGAACAACTCGGTAAAATCCTTGGGCACAATGAATGCAAAACCAAGTTTCATATAAGCCACATTTATTTCAGAACTATAAACATGTAAGCATCACAAACACTTGCATCTTGTCCAGTCTGAAGCGTTGAATGGTTCCTCCATCTAACAGAATTTAAACTCAAACCCTGCCCTTGATGTCTCTGAGCAAAGAAGTATTGTTTCACATGTACTAAGAGACTACAGATTTACATGTACACAGAGAGAGGTCAAGTTCAGATACTCACAGGTTTTACTTTCCTCTTCATTAAGGCAGGCAGGCAGTAATGGGTTAATGTGCTGTAATTTCTGTGCCAAAATCACATGGATTCTGGGAACTAATGAGGCTGGAGGACTGTGCACTCTCTGTTCCTCTGCCGTGTCCATAGACTCCATACGATTGAGGGCCGAGCTGTCCCTAGGAAAGGGCACAGCACAACTGGACTTAGAAACATTCCACACAAATTTCTCTCCAGCTAAGAGCAGCTGGAAGCAGGCCAAGAACTGAGCACACTGGAACAAACAACATCCACTCCCAGCTCCTGGTAACTCCTCCCATACTCCAACTACCTTCTTTATGACTTTTATAAACACTATAAATACTGAATCACAATTATATAATGATATGATAGCCTTTCATAAGACCAACCCTTTTCATAAGGGATAACGAGAAACCTGGGAAGGGACTTTTTCCAAGTGCCTGTAGTGACAAGACAAAGGGGATGGCTTTAACTTGCCAGAGGGAAGACTGAGATGAGCTCTTAGGCAGAAGTTCTTCCCTGTGAGGGTGGTGAGCTACTTGCACAGGGTGCCCAGAGAAGATGGGTACCACTTAAGATGAAGCTTGAAATAAAACGTCACATGTTCTGTTCAGTGTGTACTGAATGAAATCTAACCAGGAACTTTGAAGAAAACAAGGTAATGATTTATGACATTAGTGTGTGTATGCACATGTGGGACTTCATCTCCAGAGCCTGACAACAAGATCTAGACAGTCACATAACACCCATATCACTGGCTGAGTAATAAGAAATTAGTAAGTAAATCCTAACGTACCTAAGCTCAGACTTGAAGGTGTTACCTCTTAAGAGTTCAGATACACAAGCTTTGCTTTTCCTGATGATGCCTTACAAAATTCCGTCCAAGTGGTTTTCATTTGTTATATAGGAACTAAAATCCCTGAAGTAACTTTGTCAGATAGTAGGAAACCTTAGTACAAATTGAATCAACTTCTACCGGAAAAGCAGTAAAGCTTTATAGTTTCAAAGCCTCTTCTGCAGTCTACCACCAGACTAATCACTCTTTCCATTGAAAGAAATGTCTTCTGTTTGCATTACAAACATTGCTAAATGCCACCAGTTTGTCTATTTGTGATAGAATGACAGGCAGGAAAACAACCCAACAAGCTATGGCAGACCAACTGAGCTGTCAGTCTGGTATTAGCTGTCAGACAGCTGATAACCAAAAGCAGCTGACCAGGCTGAGTTAGCTTTTCAGAAGCTGGTACTACGAAGGATTCACACTGCATTTGCCATGTTGTACTTATCAGAAAGATAAACAAAATCCCCAACAAAACTGAAGCGCAATGGTTTAAGGCATCAGTAGCACATATGTTAGATCAGTCAGTGGTTTTACTTTTAAAATTGACTTCTGTCCTTCTGGATTACTTTGTATTTTGTCAAGCAAGCAACTGAACAGAATTAGCAGGTGAAATGGGAAGTTTCTATCAGTAGTATAATGCAAAGATCTACCTCAAATAACACAGAAAAACAAAAACCACCACGAATTTTACTTGGTCATTTTCACTCTCCAAAATCTTTTCCTCATTGAAATAAAAATTCCCTGCATTTCAGGATCATGCATCAGGGGAGCCTTACCTCTCTTCATTGTTTACTATGCTCAGCACTGGATCCACAGACAAAATGCCGTATACCTCCAGAACGTCATTGACTTTGAAGCTATCCCAGCTCTCATAGACCTGCCACAAAGAGACAATAATAAAATACAGAGACAGATGGGCCAGGCTGCACATAAACACAGGCAAAGGGAAATTACATCTCAGGAGACTCAGCTGTAGACTGAGAACACTCTGTGTGAAGATGTCCCTCCTAGTCCCCAGTGTCAGTAAGCTGACATTGAAACAATGAGTTTCTACAATTGCATGCTGTTTCCTACTGGCATTCTTTTGCTCCAGAAATACAAATCAGTGTGTTCTAATCTGATTTATCAAGATTTCCTGAATAAGGGAGCAGTCAACACAGTCAAATCATAGACATTTTGTGCTGGAAGTTTCTCGTCAATACAGCACACCAAAGGCTATTTCAAATACAACACAAAATACGTAGCTTATTGTGTCTTTGTTTGTTCCATCACACATTTCTTCCTTAGAGAACAAATCCTAAAAGCAAAATACCAGGAGTCAATCCCAGCTACAGCCTTAAGCATGTAGTAATGGACTTGTCATCAGGGACTGTAGGATAGGACAAAGGGTAACAGGTTTAAACTTAAACAGCGGAAGTTCAGATTGGATGTAAGAAGTTCTTTACTCTGAGGGTGGTGAGGTACTGGAACAGGCTGCCCAAAGAAGTGGTAAATGCTCCATTCCTGGCACAGTTCAAGGCCAGCTTGGATAGGTCTTGGGTGATGTGGTCTAGTGTGAGGTGTCCCTGCCCATGGCAGGGGTTGGAACTGGATGACCTTAAGGTCCTTTCCAACCCAAACCAGTCTCTGATTCTATGACTTCTTATAACTAAGTGTAGTGAGAAGGTGCAAGCTCTAATGAGTGCTGTTAAAGTTATTTCTACTACAGCACTTGTGAAGAGAAACAATGTAATATTGAAGGGAAAACAAAACAATTATCTGTAGAAACAAAACTCTGGACCTCAGAGCCAATTTCCCTGCCTTTATAAACAATGCAGGGCTAACTACTTACATCCTACCTCCAGATTCTGTTTGCCTCTCTGAGGCCACAGCCATGCTCATCATCTCTCCACTTCTCTTACCTTTACAAGACACGCTGGTCCTTTCTCTCCTGGCAATGGAAAATTTAAGTCAAGTGGAGGGGAGCAGTTGGGAGAAATGAGATGATGACCTGCAGAAGCTTCTGTTTCTAATCTCTTTGGCTCCACACATCCATGGATATCACCTCCACTGCCTGAAAAAAATAGGATTCATAAGCAGAAATGCAAATGAACAACTTTCTTCAGTGAGCAACATAGAATTAGCCTAATTGAACAAGACATCTGAGACAAAAATATTTAATAATGTAATATTTGACAGAAAATACTCTTCATCACAATAGAAAAGTCTCACAAGTACATATTGTATATTATCAAGTGTGAAAGCGTGTACTGGTAGAGGACTCCGTGTCTTAGAAACCTAAACATGGCCAGGAAAATGGTTATCAAAGGTAATGCTTAAACTGTGTGAGTGCTTGGTTTTCTAAATTCCATAGGACTGCAAAGGAAATATTATTGTGCATCTAAAAAAGACAGACTTTAAAAGGTGAGAGTGTGCATCAATAAAACAGTTTACATTAAAACTTTCTGTATATGTTCTGCATAATAAAGCTACAAGCATGTATTCTACCATTGATCAGTCTG
This sequence comes from Brotogeris chrysoptera, assembly GCA_030323915.1. Classification (NCBI taxonomy): domain Eukaryota; kingdom Metazoa; phylum Chordata; class Aves; order Psittaciformes; family Psittacidae; genus Brotogeris; species Brotogeris chrysoptera. The sequence continues at coordinate 9,238 of JARCZZ010020587.1, forward strand.
AGTATGAAGAGAAAGCTGTCTCAACTGTCTTGCAGACTGGTAAGAATACAAAAGGAAAAGCCTGAATTCAGCTGACAAATCCAACAGAGCACCAAATGAAAGCAATAGATTCTTGTTTGTTTTGGTTTTCTTTAACAGGACTGACAACTTTAACTAACCACATTCTCTTGTTCAAAAGAAAATTTGTAAAGATGGCCAAGAAACCCCCCATATCCCAAATCTCGAAGAAACCCCCCGCCTTAAGTGGCATCTCCACAGATGAACAAAGCAAATAGTTCAGACTTATTAAAACATAAGAAAGAATTGCACACCACCTGAATGCTGCTTGTGTTCCAAACACCATCCTCTTAAAAGGTTAAAGAGCTTTTTCAGGATGCTACAAGTGTCTGGTATTAATCTGGTTCCTTTATGAAGTTGGGTTAGTAAATGATGTTAGAAAACAGGTAATACTGGAAAATCTTTTTTAGGTATAAACTACTGTTTGTAGCAAAGCAGCACCTAATTGACTTGTTTGGCTTCAATTTCCACAATGAGATCCACATACAGAGTGTGAAAGAGACAAGAAAGAGACCATGAAATTGGCAATAGAGTGCGAAATTAAATAGGAACTGCTAAACTTCATCCTGCTGCTATGAACTGTTTGTGCACTTTTACATACAAAAGGCAATACACAAGTGCTGCCGTACAGAACATTAATATTAAGTCTAGAAAGTCAAGTCAACAAGTCATACAATGCACATGCGTATTACAGGCTCTCCCACACTGCTTCAGTTTAAACCACTGATGACTACAGCAGCGCCATGAAATTAGTTCTGAAGGCTGCAACAAAACTACTGATCCAGACAGTTGCAACTGCTTTAGGTATTGAAAAGGAAATCTTTGCAAGTTCTGGAAAGATATCACAACAACTATTCATTAGTAACTACAATTACCCATATGTTGCTCTTTCTGTTTAGATGGATGTAGATCCATGTCCTCATCTTCCTCATAGCTCCTCTTATGGCGACTTGGTGTGTAGGATGTTGAGGGACTGACTCGAGCTTGGCTTGCACTAATATATGCGTAACATTGCAGATTAAGGACAACCACAGACTCACTTGAGAAATATGAAGCAAAGTGAGGGTTTTGTTTGCTTGTAGAAAAAGAATGCTATTATCCTATTTTGAGCAAGACATTAGAATAATGATTCAAACTTATCTAGACATCATCTCTTCAGACACATAAATAACTTGTTTAAGAAGTGCAAAGCAGCTATTGGCTTTGTTGAAAATAGAAACTGAAACCTCCTGAGTGCTATTCCAATATTAATCTCTGAAGACAACATGCTTGTGGTCAGGTCCAACTCAGAATCTCAAGGATTTTTCTCTCCCACGTCTCAAGCCTAAAGAGCAGACATTATAATAATGAAGAACTGTTCTCTGATACAATTATCATTGTTACTTTAAAAAGAAACACAGAAAACGTTCACATACTTGTCAGGTACTGGCAATACTATACTGGTAAATGCATATTGGAAAAGCCAACACTTCTCTTTTTCTTTAGCATGATGGGCATAACATTGAAATCCTGCTCACTGATTTTGTTAAGTCCTTTTCACTTTACATTTCCATTGCTGCATTATTTTGCTGTAAGCTTCATTCAAAGCTTAACTCTTAAAAATAATTTTATTACATATATTGTGTTAGCTTCATTTGAAATTGCATTGACATTCTATGCCAAAGACAAGCAGTAGTCTTCTTAAATTCTGCACTGAAATATCAAATCATTATAGATTTCCCATCAAATTCACATCTTTTCACAAACTGCAACATATCTCAAGCTTTCTATACCTCTCTCCCACTCCCTTGGGGAAGAAGTGAATATAAAATTACTAAAAGGTATTAAAATAAGCATCCTGTATCCATTCAACTCAGATAATTCAAATTCCATTTACTAGGAGAAAATGAAGGTGATTTGTTTCTCCCCAAAACGCTTCCTGTACTCATTGAGAGAATGTCATACTGTGGTTAAACTATTAAACCCACTATACTTCCAGGAATTACTGTTTTGACAACCTCAGCTACAGGTGTTCTTACAGATTCTTGCAGAAGACTCTCACTATGTAACAATGTTCTAACTTAATCAGAAAATGCCAATCCAATCAGGATGCCAATGGTTTGACTGAAGTTTCTCTTTTTCGAAGCATTTGCAAATAGAAATTAAGAGAAACGTTCAAGACCTTCCCAAGCAAACAAGAATATCCATTCCAAACCCCTACTAAATCAAAAAGCAATGCTCCTAAATTCACTTGCATCCTTTGTGCATAGAGCATACCATACAACCATAGAACGGTTTGGGTTGGAAAGGACCTTAAGATCATCCAGTTCTAACCCTCTGCCACAGGCAGGGACACTTTCCACTAGAGCAGGTTGCTCCAAGCCCCTGGGTCCAACCTGGCCTTGAACACTGCCAAGGATGGGGCAGCCACAGCTTCTCTGGGCACCCTGTGCCAGCGCCTCAGCACCCTCACAGGGAAGAACTTCTTCCTCACATCTAACCTGAACTTCCCCCGTTCAGTATTTCCTTTTTCTACACCTACCACCTCTCCTGATTCACTCAAGACAAACTTTAAAGCTATCTCCTTCAATCTCATGAATTAGTTGGTGATCACTGTGTAACAGCGTGCTTGCTCAATCAAAAAGGATATTTCTTTCACCCATGCTGATTCACCAGGCACTGGAACACAGTAGAAAGTCTGTCTTTCTGAGGTGACTGTTTGTGAGGAGTTCAAATCAATTTCCTGCTGAGGCTGGAATACCAAGAAGAAGTTCGTTAAAACCCTGACTTAGAGTTTATTTTCATTTTCCAACTAATCCCACAGATTCAGTTACTCAGCCAAAGTTCCAATGAACATGTAAGACTACATACTCATGAAACCATGAATCCATTCTGTGTCTATTGTGCTTTGAATGTAATTGCACTGCACTATCAGAAGTAATTGTTTTCTATAGCAGAAAGTTCCAAGATCAAGAGCACTTCCCTTCTCCCTGAAAGCAAACCAAATGTTTGGTTTTTTTTACAACAGAAACAGTTTGAAGCTGTTGAACTTAAAGAGTGTCCATGAGCAGTAAAGGATACTCTGCTTTCCAAACCTGAGATTAATTTTGCTTTTTAAGAGCAGTGTCTCCAGAATCCACTGGTGAGTACCAAATAAGCTACCAAAGAAACTGCATCTTTCTGTCTAATATTTAATCTCAAAACTCATATAACTTGTATAACTTACCCCACATTCTGCCACATCTCTGTATTTGCCAAAATGCAAAACCTGTCAAGAAGGAAAAGGCAATGCAATCATTCTGACAGGAGCCTGAATATGAATGATTTACACCAAAATCACTGCAGTCAAAAGTCCCTCAAAGGCATACTGCCACAGCTTTCATCATTTTAAGTCATTTTATTCCTCAACAGATACACAAGAAGTGATGATGTATTACCAAAGCCATTTGAACCACACAAACAGAGCTACTATTAATAGCTTCCAGACTCCATAGGTTCAACTCAAAAAACTAGTGAAATATGAAGACCAGAACAGATGGAATGGTAAACAGTTACTAAAATAATACATCAGCAATTCACTTACACGTGCATTTGTGTTTGGGTCGACTGTTTCATACACTCCCATGTAAAACTCAGGATCAAACATATCTTGGACCATGCAGCGAAATTTCACTAAACTGTTGGGCTTTAGGTAATGTACAGGAACATCATTCAGTGATGGAACCTACAAAACCAAAATGAGCTTATTCTAAACAACTGGTATATATCAAGAAATGCTCTGAACTAAGCCAAAAACCAGTGCAAAAGCCGTCACTATGTTATCACTGATCATTCAGTACATTCTACTGTTCAGTTACTTGCCCCCACCCCCATGTTGTTGGTGTTGGTACGCTGCCTCATCAGGTAACATACTTCCTATTTTCTGAGTTCATCTCCCACCCTAATCCAATCAGTAACAAAGTGTGTATATCTTAACATAGATATACACACTGTTACAGAGACCTTGGTTACAATTATCAGACACTTAAGAGTTCCCCAACCCTTCCAGCTCCAAAGCCCTCAGTCCTATACATTTCTTAGTCCTGACACTGGACTATGAAAGAAAAGCATTTTAGTGCAAGAAAACTGTACAACATTTAAAACTAATTCTTAAACTGTGAATTATTGCAGATGCAGTATTAAATAGAACTTACGACTTATCCTATTCCCACTTAACAGCACTTTCAGCATGTATTATGCACCAGGGGTACCATAGCAATTGCATGCACATTTTCTTTAACAAAAGGCTGTGGAAAACCTGTATGCTAATTTCTAAGTCCACACTGGGGGAGTCTTTTTCACATATGTTTACATGACAATGGAGAAACAGAAGGAAAAAAAATAATCAATGCCTGAGCATGTGGTATAACTTCAAACAAAGAGACTTGCACAAAGAATAGAGTTTTCTGATTTTGAAGATAAATTCTTTGTTAAAAAAGCCCCCGCAACCCACATTAAAATGCAACAAAACCCAGAAGTGACCCTATAGGAAATGGCTTTTTAACATATATTCCCACAGGTTTCTCTTGAGAAAATGAACTTTCAGTTCCTTCTGTTATAAATTCAACACAGTTTTGCCATCTACACTTCAATTTAAGCTGCCATTGAAATATTAATTACAGAATACTCTGACAGAGGAAGAAAAAGAAACCAAATAATTTCTGCTTTTTGTTTTTTTATAAGCCTTAAGTAGGACAGATTTGATATGAAAGTTTCCAATCCACTTAGAGATGTTCTTCCACAATGCTGTTTTCAGCAGTCTCTTAGAAAGATATCAGCTGACGAACTCAAGAGCGCATACTTTATTTTTAAATCTAAAGCAGATCTTCCCTGCTAAACTGTGAAAACCAGGCCTGATCCAGCCCAATAAGGCACAATTTTAGATGGAAGTATTTTTTCCTAACACCTGAAAGCCCAAGCAGCTATTTGATTCAACCCACACAAAGTCTGCAGCACTGCGATCAAAGATCATGAGAGAATCATAGAACCAGTTAGGCTGGAAAAGACCTTTAAAGACCATCAAGTCCAACTGTTCCCCCAGCACTGCCAAGGCCACCACTAAACCATGTCACCGAGGGCTTCATCTACATGGTTTGTGAACAGTTCCAGGGGCAGTGACTCCACCACTGCCCTGGGCAGCCTGTTCCAATACCTGATTACCCTCTCTACGAGCAAACTGTTCCTAAAATCCAGTCCAAACCTCCCCTGGTGCAGCTTGAGGCAATTTCCTCTTGTCCTATTACTTGTTACTTGGGAAAAGAGACCAACCCCACCTCACTCCATCCTCCCATCAGGCAATTGCAGAGAGTCATAAAGTTGCCCCTCAGCTTTCTCTTCTCCAGACTTATCAACCCCAGAGAAGGGGTTTATAAGCAGCAGCTCAGAAACTTGTGGTGCAGAAATGCTCACTGCAGATACATCAGGCAGGGCAGGATTTAACACCTTCAGAATTGACAGTATTTGTCAGCTCCTGCCATCTACTGGCTTCTGCTACAAATAGGCAGCATTCAGCAGTTATGGCCCAGGGCAAAACAGCGCGCTGAAGTGCTGAAGTCAAGTGGATTCGCTTCTCCGGTTTCAGTCAGGATTTTAAACCTTTACTTTACACAGAGATTAAACCAATTCAGACGCAAATAACGTATCCCAAAGTGAAAGCCTAGAATTCATTAAGTGTACTTATCGCGAAAAGGAAGTACTCCTCAAAAGCATGTCACAGCAATAATGACGAGATAAAAAGAACTAAACTTCAAAAAAGTAAAGGAGACCTTTAAGAGAAGCGTAACTCAGAAAGAATAAAAGTCTCACCCAGTTAGTAGCGTTGTTCTCTTTTAATTTCTCCTTGAAATATTCGGTTACCTTCTTTTCCCAATCAGAGTTTGGAACATTTTGGGCTACAAACAAAACACATTTATGCGTGTATTAGCATCACATAACCGATGTCTAGTTGCCATACTCCTAATATAGCACACAATTTAAACATTTACTTCTGGGCAATTGACTGCATTTTAGACTACTTTATGCCTCTTATAAATGCACTGACTTCCCACCTTATACCTTTTCAGGCAAACCAAGATGAATATAGCTGCTCTTGGGAGTGAAGGAAAGCTCTGAAACATGCCAGTGCACCCAGCCAGAAGGAGAGGATGTAAAGTATCACTGTCTGCTTTACATTCACTGCGGAAATCGTATGTAGCTAAGATCAAGCCCAGAAACAGCTTCAGCTTCTGGCACAGGTAATACTACCACTGACCAGTATTCCATGTAGCCAGCACACGCTGCTCCCGAAGCCCAAAAGACGCTGAGCTTTCTTTTTTAACCCTACCTGGCCTGCCAAGCCGCGGCAGACATCGCTGCCCGGCCGTGAGGTACCCGCTCGGCGCCAGGACAGGACCCGCAGCCGCCAGCCTTCAGAGGCCTCGGGCAGGCGGGTCCCGTCCGCTCCGGCGGGGAAGGAGGACTCGGTCACCCGCAGCTGCTCGCTGCCTCCCCGGCCGAGCCTCCATCCCCGGCCGCGCCTCCATCCCCGGCCTCACCGATCTCCTGCCGCCGCCACCCCACGAGGGGAAGCCCCGTGTGGCCGCCGCGCGTTTACAGGCGTCCTCCCAGCGGGCAGCGGCTGCCGAGAGGCCCCGTCCCCGCCCAGCCCGCACTCACCGAAGATGCCCTGCACGATGCTGAACGGGTTGTTGAGCCAGTCGGCCACGCACGGCATGGCAAGGGCAGGCAGGGGGCTGCCAGCACCCTACAGCCGCCAACTCCCGCTCACAAGCTTAGCACGGGAGCTTCCCGCTTCCGCCCTTCTCCTCCTCTTCCTCCTCCTCCTCCTCTTCCTGCGGCAATGGCGGCGCTGCCAGCCCCGGGTCCGCCTTCTCCTCCTCCCTCACCCGTGCGCGGACAGGCCGTGAGGGCGCCGCGCCACCGCCGCCATCTTGAAAGAGGGCAAGGAGATAAGGGCGGAAAGGGCGGGGATGTCGTGAGGGAAGGGACGTGGCCCGGTGCAGCCATGGCGGCGGCGAAGTTTGGTGTTACCAGCACTACCACCAACTTGCTCTTTTCTTCCTCTGCTACAGAGTTCAACTTCACTGTGCCTTTCATCCCCGTCAGCCAGGCTCCGGTTATACCGCCGGACTCCGCTCTCCTGGCAGCCGGTAAGGGAGGGTGCTGAGGGGTTGCTGTGAGGGAAGTGGGGGGGCGCGGAGGGTCCGCACGGGACGCGGGCAGAGCCCTCTGTACCCCTGGATAACGGGCTGAGGGGTCGGTGGGAGCTCTGAGGAACCGAGTTAGAGCCTGCCCGGGGCGGCTGCGGGCCTGCCCGGCGTCTGGGCCCGCTACCTTTCGGTTAGACCTTCATCTTGTCTCCGAGGGACTCCCGGAGCTGGTTGTCACCGCCGGCTGTTAATGCTTCAGGGAGGACAAGCTGCCCGAGATGTGCACCTCCCGCTTTCCTGAGCGTATGTCATGGCTATGTGATTTCTAGCCCAGTGTGTAAGGATAGCTGGAGGTTTTCGTGTTTTCATTGATCAGCATATTTGTTTCAGCAGTTAAAAGCTGATAGAACTTGAGGGGTGTACATAGTGGTTTTGGTTTTCTAAGCTCCTTTCCGTGTTGTTTTCCATTTTCCCCCATGTTGAAGTAGTGAGTTAAGGAGGCACCTTATGTTACCCTGCTAATTTAAACGTGGCTTTAGTATCCTTCCCTTCTAAATCCTTCATGGTGTTGCAGTCTGAAAACCTGATGCTCAAATAGTTTCAGAAAGGAAAATACTTATTGGAAATTCATTCAGTCTGAGGTTAAAACCTTAAACATTAAAAATACATGTAGAAGTCAGATAATCTAGATTTTGCTGCATTGGAATGTGTTGAGTCCAAAATCCAAGTCATTATTTCAGCAGTGGTGTATCTTAGCTATAATAAGTGTTAATATAGATGTAAATCAGTGGAGCCCATCTATGTAGATGTAATAAAATGTTTGCCAAGTGTGGCTTTGAAACACTTTTTTTGATAAGCTACATTTTTGGGGTGGGACAGATAGAAGCATTCCAATACTTAAGGTATTTGGTAGATGATATGTTACCACTTCCATTGTGCAATCCTTGTACGTTTTCTTTCCTACATGTATACATTGTTTCTGATTTAAAAACAAAAGTAATTTTTAAGTGCCTGTTGGCCAGTGGCTTTCCACAAATGTTTGCCTTGTGCAATTTCCTGAAGACTTAGAAGGTACCCAGAAAGAAGATCCAGTGGGATTTCATTAATGTGGTATGTCATGTACTCTCCGTCTCACTTTAAATGTTATAGGCTGAAGATTCAGTTTTGCAGCTGAGGTGAATTCCAGTGCCGGGGGGTTGTGTCACATTCCATGTCTATCCGAGTAAGGCCTATGTACTGTTAAATGTTCTATTTCTGTGGTCCACTGCACTCACCAGGGATCTGGCTGTGTAGAACAGTTTGCATCTTGAATTTACATTATATTTCCAAGAATGTTTACGCTTTGCAGTTTGAATTTTTCCCTGTGAGGGTGGTGAGGCGTTGGCACAGGGTGCCCAGAGAAGCTGTGGCTGCCCCATCCCTGGCAGTGTTCAAGGCCAGGTTGGACACA